>NMUG010009489.1:0-11256 GCA_002855965.1 Monotropa hypopitys | reverse complement strand
GGGGCAGCTGTTGATACCCAAATTTTGGCTCGGCTCCCACAAGTTTAGAAATCAGCAAAACGAACTTTTTCAGTATCCGTATGCACATCCGGAATGTTCAGACTCACCGCGAACAGCCCCGACATCAGTCAAAATTCTCAGAACGACAAACCCGCAACGGTAAAGTGTTGATGAACATTTACCTATCTCAAAATTTTATTCCGATACCTCAATCCGGACAAATTTCAAACGGACGGCACTGAAACCGCATCCGAATCGGCAAACGGGATGTCATAAGCAGAATTCTACACGAGCGTCCGAAATTTTTCTTCTGAGGAGAATATCGAAGACGAACATATTACAGAGAAGCAGACATAAAACTGACTCCATCCGATCCAGCACCGGAATTCAGCTAAGGAAAAACGTCAATATGTTCAGATTTCCATGCATCAGTCAGCCGGCCTCGGAAATCAATGAACGTATTTTGCACGGACCTCATCTTCAAAATCTGACATTCCCTACGGAACGGATTTTCTGGGAGTCGAGCAGTTCAGGAGGTGCACCAAACGCTTCTCAAATCAGGCAGGATAACAGAGCCGTATTTCAGGGTTTTTCCGGAAAGTGTCCGAATCAAGCCCGAGATATTTGCTATATTCGTGATCCAACACAGTGATCATGAATATCAAATTTAAAATGTTAAAGTCAGAGTTCTCCGAGGGGACGGCAAAGCGTAAACAGAAGCTTCGGACCAAGATCAGAACTCCGGGATACTTTTTCAATTTTAAATGTATTTTCTTTTATTTTTAATTATTTTTAATTAATTTTCCGATCAAGATAAGCTCAAACCGATCTTAGGAACCTTCCTAAATATCTATCCAACACGTGGCTGGCCAACCACGCGTTTTGGGAGATATTTCCACAATGTCGCAACTATAGTTGCGACATTTTTTCTTATATAAAGAAATTCATCACAACAACAATCCAGACCAGAATAACCCATTCCAAGTTCATTTCAACTTCAGATACCAAAGCCTCCGGGCATTTTCTCTTAAATTCCTTCCAAAAACTACCCAAACTTCGACCAAAAATTCGAAAAACCAAAATCCAACCAAGAACAAGCCTCGTTCTTGAAGTATTCTTCGAGCTAGAGTTGACAAGATTTTCATTCTCAAACACTCTAAAGAGAATGCTCACTCAGAAGAAAGACATAATGATTCACAATTATCTCCAATAGTCGACCCATCATCGAGAATATTCTCTAAATCCTTCATTTGCTGACAGAGTATGCGAACCATTCAAAACTAGAGTCCAAAAATCTATGTTGCATACATATTGAGAGTACAATACATGAACCTCCATAAATCCCAAATTAAAACCATGTCAAATTCTTAGTCAAAACATGCATTAGACTGAAATTCGAATTGAGACCACCTCTGAAATCAAGATCATGTAAGCAAAGCTTCACACATTCATAACACTCTGAGTTAAAAGATGCCATAAGATATTTCAACAAAATCATAGCATTTAGAACTTCTAATGCTTTTCATATCTTGATAATTATACCTCTCATGTGTAAATGATCAAATAAATGAAAAAGAACAAATTGTCTCTAGATTCATTGAATAAAAAGCATTCGCAAGCTGGGGCAAACCCCTTATTCAACATTCAGTCGGGAACGAACTCTTACTTTCCTAATTTCTGCATAAGCCAGGACAACCCCTGTAATTCTTATGCCGGGGCAATCCCCGCATTTCCAAAAACTAAGGCATTCCCTACATTTTACATTAAATCCAGGAACGAACTCCCACACTTTAAAAAACTGAGGCATTCTCCATATTTTACATTAAATTTGGGAATGAACTCCTGCACTTTCAAAAGTTGTGGCATTTTCCCACATTTTACATTAAATCTGGGAGTGAACTCCTGCACTTTAAAAAACTGGGGCATTCCCCACATTTTACATTAATGCCGGGAATGAACTCTCGCACTTTCAAAACTGGGGCATTCCCTACATTTTACATTAAATCCGGGAACAAACTCCCACACTTTCAAAAGCTGGGGTATTCTTCATATTTTACATTAAAGCCGAAAATGAACTCCCGTATTTTTAAAAGCTGGGGCATTCCCCACATTTTACATTAAAGCTGGGAACGAATTCCCGTATTTTGAAAAGATGGGAGATTCTCCACATTTTAGCCGGGAATGAATTCCCATACTTTTAAAGGCTAGGGTATTCCCCACATTTTATATTAAGCCGGGCAAACCCATGCATTTCAATTCCTCTTTACAAAAAATCGAGGATCATCCAAAGAAATCTTGGATCATAAATAGCAATGCACTGTTACCATACATCCCTGAAGATGCTCTTAGGAGGAATCTCTTGGCAAGAACTAAGGCAGATCAATAAAAGAATATCTCCAACCCTAAGGGAATTACCAATGTGACTGCAGTAAAAGTCAAAAAATCAAAACCTACAGTAACCTGCCTGTGGTTACTTTTTAAAATTAAACTTCACAGTAACCAGCATGTGGTTACTGTGGTGGCTGGTTATCTGCTAGAACCCCTCCGATGGTTGGTCCTCTAGTTGTTGGTCGTCGGTCACTAATTCGGACGCTTACGTTGGTCCCTGCAAAGAGAAAATTGGATCCTTTTGCTTGGCTCCTACAAAACAAAGGTTAGTACCCGCCAGTCGGTCATGACCAACGGGGCCTCTGATGCTTAAGTTAGTCTCTTTCTTTGATGGAAAAGATAGAAGGAATCGAGTTGAGGCCAGACGGTAGTTATCGGAGATCAGATCACATGAACAGTACCCCTTATGGGGTATTTATAGGGGAAGGTTGGCTTGGGGCTCAAGATTGGTGCATGGACTGCGCGTCATGGGCTCCCTCATGCGACTCTGGCCCGAATGGTGCACGTGGTAAGCCAAATGGGCAGGTGCCTCTAGTGGATCGGGTTGGTCGTACGAATGAGGGATCCACGAGTAGGCATTTGAGGCACCCCTTGCTGGGGTAATACCGGAGGATGGACCCTCCACTAGAGAGCCAATCAGTCGGGAGACGTATCCTTTCCACAAGGATAATGCTGATGCTCTATCGATCGGCATAATAATCAGAGGTCAGTGTTTGTTCGCCCGACAAGCCCCAAGTTGCTTCATCTGGGATGTATGTGATGTTTTGCTGAATGGTTCTCACTGAAGGTCCATAATTCTGACGGGTCGGGGTGCCGAAGGACCCTCAGGGCCCAAGGGTGATCCGACGCATAATGACGAGTCTGATCCCTCAAAGCCTAGATCCGGCCACCACAATAGCCCTCAATCTTTCCCAATTTGGTTGGAAAAGATTGATTCTGATATGTTGGATGCTTTGCTTCAGGGGAACGGTTTTGTCCGGGCTTATACTAACGTCAATTGTGTACGGATGTCAGTGTATCGCCACATGTCAATCCCTGATTTGCTGGTCAAATGGTCCACCTCGGTACTTGCAAAACAAAAATTAATACTGACAATTGTGCTTCATACCTGAGCGGGGCCTATATATAGTCTTTTGTGGTAGGACACTCGGAACTTACTTCACGCAAAGAGATCCTCCAGAGAGCTCCTTACCCTTAGGCAACTACGCTCCTACAATCAGCATGGATCAGGTGATTACTGTCCTTTCTTCCTCGTCGAGCTCTGATTCAGATTCGTTGTTTCAGCTGACCCTGGAGGAGTTAACTCTTGATGTTAGCTCAAAATGTCTACTCCTACTGGATTCTCTACACCAGAGGCTTCCACCTCGAGGCAGCTTCAAGATGGTGGCCGAACGAATATCGTCCGGCACTTTTCGGATGAGAATGAACCCACTTATGTAGCCCTGGGGTCGGTCGAACAGGGCCTTAGGAGGTGCAATCAGAGCATTAGGGGGAGATTGGCCCTGCCCATATCTGGATTATTTAACGGGGGTTGTCTGAATTTGAAAAATTCTCCCACCGGTACGAGATCCCAGCTTCGGTGACTTACGTAGAGTTGGATCTAAGGTCGCTTATACGGTAGAACATGTGACGATCCCTTTGATGGATGTAACCGAAGGGAGATTAAAAATCATATTCCCCCCTTCCTTCAGGAATTCCTATTCTCGTTCAGGCTTGCACCCAATCAGCTATCGGTGAATGGCTACCAGATCATAGGTTGTATCTGGACATTGTGTAAAAGAGAGGGGCTGGAGTTTTTTGTGTCGGACCTAATGGGTTTGTTTTCTCTTTCGTGGAACTGAGCATCTGGGAGATACTTTTTTACCACTCGGAAGCCATATGGGGATGTCTTCACGAGGTTGTCGGACTTAGAAAGATGGGTGAACCTTTATCTTCAGCTTTTCAGTGATTACAACTTTGATCCAGACGAAGAGCGTCGGCATCCTTTGCCAACCAAACTAGGCAACCCAGGTGAGAGTTCGGCAATCAGCTTTAGATTTTTCGTGTTTGGCTCTATCTAACCATGCTTTCTTTGTGCAGATGTATCGGCAATTTCCAAGTACATGATAGGGATGTCATCAGTTGCTCGGATCGAGGCTCTACTGAGGTGTAGCAGTAGGGACGCCCCCACTCTTTTGGGGTACGAGCCGACGTACCAGAGTTTTTTACAAGATCGGAAGGTGATGGGAAAAAGGAAGGCAAGGGCAGAGCCTGACACGCGAGCCCCTGTCCGGAAGAGAATGATCGTCTTCGAATATTTTCAGGCGGGGCCTTCGGAGGTCAGGATAGGACCTAGTGAGGGAGAGGACGGCGTAGAGGCAATGCATCAACAGCCTCAAGAAGTTGCTCCGGCAGATGGAGCCGCTGTCAGGACGCCGGTCATTCCTCCGACTGATTTGCCAGAATTAATTCAGGTTAAGGAAAAGCTTGTCGATGATGAAGAGATTTCGGAGTTTGTGAGATACAATGCCACGCAAAATCTCCCTCGACCTCCAGCTGAACCGATCCCTCCCTAGCCTTCGGCTCCTGGCTTTCGAAAGTATTCCGGAGCGCCCGTCCTGACGACGGATAGTGTGAATGCTGACCCGAGAGTTGCACACTCCCTTCTCCGAGCACTATAGTTGCCGACCAATATGAGAGCCTTACCGACCGGGGTCGAGGAGATCTACGACCACGCCGGGACATGACTTATAAAGGTATCAATTGCCTTTCCTTGGTTGGTCTCTCATTAATGATTCTTTTCTGATGGTTGATGTGATAATGCAGGCTTGCCAGAGTTTCGTTGGTTTGTACAAATGCACTCAGTCAGTGCTCTAGCAGGCATACATCTGGGATCGTTGATCTCATCAGCTGGAGGCTAGCTTTGGAGCGGTGGAAACCCAGAAAACCTCCTCCTCCGACAGATTCAGGACGTAACGGTGGAGCAGGCTCGGCTAAAATAAATGCTCGATGGAGCCTCGAGCAATGTATGACAGGCCGAAGAAGGCAGCAAAGAGAGGCTGAAGAAGGTCGTGGCTGAGGCGGACGCTAAAGCATATGCTGAGGGGGTCAAAGACACCAAAGAAGAGTACCGTCGGCATGTACATGAATTATGCCTCGAGGTTCATGAGGTCGACTTCAGGTTAGGGTATAACTTAGCCTTCAGGGAAGCATGGGGGATGGCGATGACGTCGCAGAAGTACCTGTGGATTCAACCTTCCAGACTGATATACGTGTGCTGGAGCATAAGGTGCCTCCTCTGGAGCTTCCAGAAAGGGAGCCTGTCGTTGATCTGCCAGAGGTATTCTCGATGGAGCATCCATAGCCTTTGCTCTAATGCTTTTAGTTTTCTGTAATATACAACTTGTTAATGTAAAAAATCTCAATTTTTTCTCTGAAGTTTACCTCTTTTTTGACTGGAGGACTCCAGATAAAGATAGATCACACGATAGTTAATAGAATTCCAGAGGGATAGAGACTAAGGAGCCCATTCGTATGGTGATGGATCTGCTAGTATTAATAATCCAGAGGTTGCCTGAACATATAAAAGATGGCCCCATAATGAGGGGAAGAGGTCTGGATTGATGTCGGGCGTATAAAAGATAGCCCCATAATGACGGGAAGAAGTCCGGATTGATGCCAGATGTATAAAAGATAGCCCCATAATGAGGGGGAGAAGTCTGGATTGATGCCGGTCATATAAGAGTTAGCCCCGTAATGAGGGGAAGAAGTTCGGATTGATGCCGGACATATAAGAGATGGCTCCATTGTCCAGACGGTTGGTCTTGGTTGCAGCGACCTGGCTAAGCCAGACGGTCAGTCTTGAGAGATGGATGGACATCATAATCCAGAGCCATGGGATGGACGAAAGGTTACAATCAAAGCCGAAGCCGCGCCTGCCAGAGCCATAAGGATAGATGGACATCATAATCCAGAGCCATGGGATGGATGGTAGGTTATAATCAAAGCCGAAGCCATGCATGCCGAAGCCACATGATGGACGGACATCATAATCCGGAGGCATGGGATGGATGACAGGTTGTAATCAAAGCCGAAGTCGCGCCTGCCAGAGCTATAGGGATGGATGGACATCATAATACAGAGCCATGGGGTGGACGGTAAGTTATAATCAAAGTCGAAGTCGCACCTGCCGGAGCTACATGATGGATGGACATCATAATCTGGATCCATGGGATGGATGACAGGTTATAATCAAAGCTGAAACCATGCCTGCCGGAGCCATAGGGATAGATAGACATTATAATCCAGAGCCATGGTATGGACGACGGGTTATAATAAAAGCCAAAGCCATGTCTGTCGGAGCCACAGGATGGATGACAGGTTATAATCAAAGTCGAACTCACACCTACCGGAGCCATATGGATGGATGGACATTATAATCCAGATCCATGGGGTGGGCGGCAGGTTATAATCAAAGCCGAAGCCGTGCCTGCCGAAGCCACAGGATGGACGGACATAATCCGGAGCCATGGGATGGACGGTAGGTTATAATCAAAGCCGAAGTCGCACCTGTCGGAGCCATAGGGATGGATGGGCATCATAATCCAGAGCCATGGGGTGGATGATAGGTTATAATCAAAGCCAAATTTGCGCCTGCTGGAGCCACAAGATGGACAGACATCATAATCCGGAGCCATGAGATGGACAAAAAGTTATAATCAAAGCCGAAGTCGCGCCTGCCGGAGCCATAGGGATGAATGGACATCATAATCCAGAGCCATAAGGTGGATGTCAGGTTATAATCAAAGTCGAAGCTGCGCCTGCCGGAGCCATATTATGAATACCTGAGATAGAAATAAAAGGCACAGGGAAGACAGAAATATGCAAAGATATATTTTATTGTTTGTCAAAGGAGAAGAGTGACAAAAATTGGGTTCGGATAAACCAGTTGGCCGTTCTGGCGAGAAGTTGTCAGAGTATGGGGCAGGTCAGGGGATGACGGGGACATTGTCATCGGTCTAAGGCACCTGGGCAACGTTGCGTCCGGTTGCCAGAGTCCTGCATCGGTCGATCCATTTGTCAAGATGGCATTGTCGGACCAGATGCTCCATATAAGCTTTGAAGGGGAGGCAGGCTGTTGTATAGTGGCCTTTCTCCCTATGGTAGGAGCAGTAGGCCCTGTCATTGGGATGCCTTCCCTCGATCTTATGATCCGGCTCCCTGAAGAAGGGCTCATCCCTGGTTTACCGGAGGACAATGTAGATTGGCTCCGTGAATACAATCGTTTCTGCCACATAATCCTCCAGTTTTGGCGCCCTTCACTCCCATGTCTTCATAATATTGACCTACCTCCGATTGTGCTGGGCGGGAGCAGGCTTGGCTTGAGGGGGCCGGACAGAGGCATGCTCGGTCGGGAGATCCTCTAGCTGGAAAATTTTGTCTATCATTTTCATGAGGTTATCCATGTCCTCTGTAGGATGGAGCATAAGCTCCCGGAGAATAGGACTCTTAGACTCCAAGCCCAGCTTGAAGGAGGAGGTGGCGATCCCCTAGTTGCAGTCCTGGATGTTGTTGTAGAGCTCCCAGTAACGGTCGACATATTGTCAGAGCATCTATGCTGGATGCTTTTTGAGGCTGATTAGGGAATCAACCCCTTTCTTTGCCTTGCCGCTGGTGACGAAGCGAGCTAGGAAGGCCCACTCCAAATCCCTGAAACTCCGGATGGACTGGGATGGGAGCTTGTTGAACCAGAGTGACCCTGGGTGCCAAGGCTCGTTGGAAAGACCTTGCACAAGACGGCATCACTCAAGGAATAGAGTGCCATGATCTATTAGAAGTAGACGAGGTGGGTGTAAGCATCAGTCTTCGGGTCATACCTTGGAAATTTCGACAGTCTAGTTCTAGAAGGAAGGGTGGTTGAATCAATAGTTCAGGAGAAAGGGGAGAGACTTAGCTACTACAGACGAGCATCAACAGCATGATAGGCTTGACCAATGGGACGGTCGACATGGTGGTCTCTTCAGTGGCGCCGATTCTCCCTTTCATCATTGTCTGAGGCCGGAGAGCGATGACGGTGCCTCTCCTCCTCCCTGTGATGATGGTGGGGCATCTCCCTTGGGCGGTCAGCATCCTCCGACGCCGACAACAGGTCATGGAGGTCACATAGGCGGACCTCAACGAATTCCCCCCCCCCCTTCATACATGTATAGTGGGACGGATGATGTCCCTAAAGACAATCCACTGGAGGGGGATTCACGACGTCTGGGGGCCGCCCATCATCTTCCTCCTGCTTGGCCGTTCGGCGAGGCTAGCTCCCAACCACCTTTTTCCCTTGCGCTCTGGGTCTTCCCTCAACCGATGTCTGTCGGGCCTCCGCTCTAAAGACCGCGAGGCTGAATCCGCGGTGTCGGCAACTTTGGACACCTGGTCTTTCAGGTTGGCAATCTCTGTGTCCTTCTCTTTGAGCATCCGGTCCATGGCCGCTACATAGGCAGATCCGAGCTCCGGCGTCAGTCTGAAGGGAGAGGCAAAGAGCCCTAAGAAGACGTGCTGTGGTGGCTGAGGGAGAAGGGTGGAGAGAGTGGCATCTTGGTTCGTCAGTGTGGTATTCACGTCTTCCATGGAGGGAGGTTTGGAGGAGTCTCAAGTGAGGGACAGACATTAGGTTACCACCAAGGATGGGATTTGCGGTCCCACTATGAACACCAATTGTGGTGGCTGGTTATCTGCTAGAACCCCTCCAACGACTGGTTCTCCAATTGTTGGTCACCGGTCGCTGATCCGGACGCTTGCGTTGGTCCCTGCAAAGAGAAAATTGGATCCTTTTGCTTGGCTTCTACAAAATAAAGGTTAGTGCCCGCCAGTCGGTTGTGATCAACGGGGCCTCCGATGCTTAAGTTAGTCCCTTTCTTTGGTGGAAAAGATAGAAGGAAGCGAGTCGAGGCCGGACGGTAGCTATCGGGGATCAGATCCCATGAACAGTACCCCTTAGGGGGTATTTATAGGGGAATGTTGGCTTGGGGCTCAAGATTGGTGTGTGGACCGTGTGTCGTGGGCTCCCTCGTGCAACTCTGGGCCCGAATGGTGCACGTGGCAAGCCAAATGGGTCAGTGCCTCTAGTGGGTCGGGTTGGTCGGACGGACAGGGGATCCACAAGTAGGCATTTGAGGCGCCCCTTGCCGGGGTATTATCGGAGGATGGACCCTCCGCTAGAGAGTCGATCGGCCGGGAGCTGTATCCTTTTCACAAGGATAATGATGATGCTCTACCGATCAGCATGGTAGCCGGAGGTTAGTGTCCGTTCGCCCGACAAGCTCCAAGTTGCTTCATCTGGGATGTATATGATGTTTTGCCGAATGGTTCTTGTCGAAGGTCCGTAATTCCAATGGGTCGGGGTGCCGGAGGACCCTCAGGGCCCAAGGGTGAATCCAACGCATAGTGACGAGTCCGATCCCTCAAAGCCTAGATCCGGCCGCCACAGTTACTTTTTCAAAATTAAATTTCAACAGTAACCAGTCTGTGGTTACTTTTCAAAACCAAATTTCAACAATAACCAGCCTGTGGTTACTTTTCAAAATCAAATTTCAATAGTAACTAGCCCGTGGTTACCTTTTCAAAATCAAATTCAACAGTAGCTAGTTTGTGATTACTTTTCAAAATCAAATTTCAATAGTAAACAGCCCGTGGTTACTTTTCAAAATCAAATTTCAACAGTAACCAACCTATGGTTACCTTTTCGAAATCAATTTCAACAGTAACCAGCCTATGGTTACTTTTCAAAATCAAATTTCAAAAGTAACCAGCCTGTGGTTACTTTTCAAATCAAATTTCAACAATAACCAGACTGTGGTTACTTTTCAAAATCAAATTTCACGATAAATTCAATTTCAATAGTAACCAGTTTGTAGTTACTTTTCAAAATCAAATTTCAACAGTAACCAGCATGTGGTTACTTTTCAAAATCAAATTTCAACAGTAACCAGCCTGTGGTTACTTTTCAAAATCAAATTTCAACAGTAACGAGCATGTGGTTACTTTTCAAAATCAAAGTTCAATAGTAATGAGCCTGTGGTTATTTTTCAAAATCAAAGTTCAACAGTAACCAGCCTGTGGTTACTTTTCAAAATCAAGTTTCAATAGTAACCAGTTTGTGGTTACTTTTCAAAATTACGTTTCAATAGTAACCAGCATGTGGTTACTTTTCATATAAGTGAGGCTTTTCATAAGTGAGGCTTTTCATAAGTGAGGCTTTTCTTTATACAAAGCATATTTGTTTATTTTTGTTTCATTGTACGGAGAAATGTAAATGCTTGCAAATATGTTAAATTCTTTATTTATTATGTTGCAAAAAACAAAAGTTGTCTATACAGGAATAGGCTGGATGCAAAGTATGAAAACATTTTCAACTGAGAAAAATAAGGGATACATTAAAAATAGCAAAAACAAAAAAGAGCAAGGAGGACCCCTTTGGTGAGAAAAATCATCCAAAAGTCAGAGGAATGCCAGGAAAATCTCCCGATAGCGACGAGCCATGATAGTGTCAGTCTCGATTTAAACTAAATCAGCATCAACCAAGCTGTGAAACATCCCAAGGAGAGCTTGAATCCAGACTATATCTAGATATCCGCCCAGGAAGAGATGATAAAGGAATGAGAAACTAGACCGTAAGCCTCCAACATACCAATGATAAATGCCTCTTTCAATGACCAAGTTCTATTGAGTGTTATGTAGAAGTGCACGCAGGCTTTCAACCTCAGTAACAAGAGCAGCATGAGAAGACGTTAGAGCACCGAGCTCCTATTTCAATGAATCTCTCTAACATCCTAGATCATCAACTTGATTTTTCAAGGAATGTGCCACTTCATGATGCAATCTAGCTGCCTCTTCAAG
>NMUG010009488.1:0-11260 GCA_002855965.1 Monotropa hypopitys | reverse complement strand
AGGGAGAGCGTCAAAGTTTTAATTGAAGGAGAAGTGTAAGGCAGAAGGCACGTAGAGCCACCAAAACTATTTAAAGACACAACATTGCGAGAAGTGTGAGGAGAAGACAGGTAGAGCCATCAAAACTATTCATGGACACAACATGAAAGCTAGACCCTGAGTCTGTGCGTCCCGACATGCTAAAGGTGGATGTGCGATCGTACCAAGATCCATCCTTCTTGGGAGTGAGGAGTGCAGGAATGACACACGGACTCATACTTTCACGAACAAATCCCTTTTTGATGAGATCGTTTATTTGCCTATGCAACTCGGCGAGCTCAGTAGAATTCATTCGATAGTGAGGCAAATTGGGGAGAGTTGCTCCTGGGACCCGATTAATGGTGTGCTGGATATCACACATGGGAGACAGATAGTCTGGAAGATCCTCGGGAAGGATCTCGTGAAACTCCCTGAGTACAAGAATTACATAATCAGGTAGATCTTCTTGAGTGTCTGTTGTGGAGACTTCTCACGAGACTAATGCGAACACGATGGGTTCTTCGTTCGCTTCCTTCACAAACTTCTTTGGGATTATGATGTGTAAGCCTTTTTCTCTTGGGTGGCTCTGATTTCTTATTATTTCGGGTTGCATGGGTTATAAAGGATTCAACTTGATTTTTTTACCCTCAAACAAGAAAGAGCATGAATTTGAGTGTCCGAAAACCGTAACATCCAAGTCAAAGAGCCAGGGTCTGGCAAAAATAATGTGGCCTACATCTATTGGAAGCATGTCACACCAGATCTTGTCTTTGTAGGTAAGGATTTGAATTGGGTCAAGACAACACTCTTTAAAAGCAATCGAGGACGTGTCGACCCAAGATACCTTGTAGGGACTGGGATGAGGAACAGCCTTAAAACTTAAGTGGGAGACAAGACTAGAAGAGACAACATTGATTCAACTCCCGCAGTCTATGATGACTTTACAGTTCTTCTCTCCACATTTGATGTAGGTGCGGAAGATTGCGCTACATCGCCAGTAATCACTTTCTTTGGGTTGCGCAACCGCTCATCTAACTACTCCAACAGTGGGGATAATTGGAACATGCTAATGATGATTCGTGCTCAAAGATGTGGTTCAAATGCACCCCAACTGGCGAGACTCCTCGCTACCATCATCATTTGTGTCCAAAGTGTCTTCCATGTCGGTTTGATACACTTCTTCTTTTCCACTTTCCTCATGCGCCTCATCATCGATGAAGAGAGTTGTTAGAGTGTGTGTGTGTGTGTGTGTTATGTGAGGTTAATCTCACATCGGTTATCCTTCTCTTGTATCTTGTCTAAAGATAGTATAAAATAATAATGTGTGTTACGAGATGACATAACCTAATACACATTACTTTCACCTCTTTCTTCTATGTCTGCCTTCCACTTCGGAAGACCCGTATCATTCTCCAACAAGCTTCATTAGCCCATGAACAACCCAAATTTGTATTCTATCATCTGCTATCACTATGTTTATGGTGATTCTTCATTTGTTTATATGTTAGCATAGTCACATGTTATAGTTCAGTGTGTTTAGTTGAAGACAATTCGAATAATTGGTTGTTCGTGGTTAGTTGTCTTGATGACACTCACTCCTACTGTTGTTTCTAGTTCTTCCAGTTCATCACTCTGGATATGTTATTTATTACTTCAGTCTGTTTGAAAGGCAAAAACTACGCTCCATGGGCCCAAGCCTTTGAAGTATATTTTGTGGGACGAAAACATATTCACCTCTTGACTGATGATCGTCCTGTTAATACCGATATTCAGTATTCTGATTGGCTAGCTGACGATGCACTGATTCGTATTCGATTATGGAATAATATGGAGTCTCAGATCAGTGGTACTTTAGTTTTCTTGCCAACTTCCAAACTGGTATGGCGTCAGGCTCAATAGTCATACTCTGGTATTAATAATCTGCGTCATGCTTATGATCTTCAGCAAGCTTACCTCTTTTACTCTTGATACTTCTTGTCTTGGGGAATATTATGTCAAGTTTCGTGGCATATATGAGGAGCTTCAAATTTGTCAACCTATCTCTGCCGATGTTCAGATTATGCAATGTCAGCGCGAGTCAATGCATGTGGCTCGATTTCTCTATGGCCTTCCTCTTATGATCCTATTCGTTCTCAAATTCTGGGCTCCAAAGATTTACCATCTCTCATTGAGGTGTTTAGTCATGTTGTCAGGCCTCTGTCTCCAGTCATATACTTCTACCTCATACACCAACCTCTGATTATCCAACCTTAGATTTTGCAATTTCTGACAGTTTCAGTTAGTCGTGGTCATAGTCGTGGCTCTGGGTTCAATGGTCGTGGATGTACTTCTGGTGGCCGTGGTTATGGCCGCAATTCTCGTCATGACATTGGTAGAAGGTTGTTGGCAAGAGAAAGGCAACCATGACTGAGGTCATGTTCTTTGGCATTGTACTCATTGCAATGTCGATAATCACACAGTTGAGTATTGTTAGGATCTTCATGGTAAATCTTCTGTCCATCAGGCTACTATTTCTGACGATGATGGAATGTACGGCTCATCCAACACTGCTCTACGGGTTATTACTATTCCAAAGGACGAGTATCAACAATATCAATGCTTTATTGTTGGACAAACCTCTTCCACTACTACGTTTGCTCAGAAAGGTTCTAATTTTGCTGGCATTGGCTCTAATAATCCATGGGTCATTGATTCTGGAGCTTCTGATCATATGACATGTGTTTCCACTCATTTGTCTGGGTCTCGATTTCTTTCCCAATTTAAGCATGTTAACTTAGTCGATGGTTCCACTACTGCTATTTCTGGTTTGGGTTCTGTTACTTTAAATTCCTCTCTTTCATTAGATTCTATTTTACATGTTCCCCGTTTCTCATATACCCTTATGTCGGTTAGCCAACTTTCCAAGTCCTTAAATTGTTCTGTCACATTTTTTCCTGATTTGTGTGTCTTTCGGAATCTCAAAACGAAGAAGACGATTGGCGGCGGAGTTGAGCGTGATGGCTTCTATTACTTTACTTTCGACAAGCTCCCTCCATCGATGGCACTTTAGTGTACTATTTCTCCATATGAGCATCATTGTTGCCTCGGCCATCCATCTTTACAAACTCTCCAACAACTAGTTCCCTCCCGTCGTGGTCTTGAGTCTTTACCATGTGAAGTTTGTGAGTTTAACGAACATTGTCGTGTGTCTTTTCCTCTTAAAGTAGAGAGTCGTGTGTCTCGTCCATTTCATTTAGTTCATTCTGATATTTGGGGTCCTCTACGTGTTTTGTACCGTACTGGATTTCACTATTTTATTATTTTTGTTTATGATTATTCGCGTCTTACTTATGTTTACCTTATGAAAGATCAGTCAGAGTTGTCCATTTTCCAATCATTTTTATGGAAATAAAAATCTAGTTTGATATTTCTCTTCGTATTTTTCGATATGATAATGCTGCTGAATATTGTAAACATGTTTTGTCTAAACTGCTTGATGCCCATAACTATTCACCAAACCTCTTGTGCTCGAACTCCACAACAAAATGGGGTTGCCGAACGCAAATTAAGACATTAGTTAGAAGTTACTCGTGCGTTATTATTTCAGACACAGGTTCCCAAATCATATTGGAGTGATACAGTCCTTACTGCTTCATATTTGATTAATTGTATGTCTTCTCATGTGCTCAGGGGTCAAATTCCTTATCAAGTTCTATATCCTGATCGTCCCCTTTATACTGTTCCTCAAACCATTTTTGGTTCCACTTGTTATGTTCATGTTTTGGATTCGGGTAATGATAAGCTTGATCCTCGATATATCAAATGTATTTTTCTTGATTATTCTCGAACCTAGAAAAGTTATAAGTGTTGTCTTATTTTTCGACCAGCGGACCCATATGAAGATATGCATATTCAAGCAACTACCCCCTACATGTCATGCCCCTGGGTGGCCATGCCATCTACCCCTTCCTGTGGTGCCCCCTTTTGCAGGTGTATGCTCGTAGGTCAAAAGTTGTTCATGCCACCGTGCCCGCTCTTCCTCTGCCAGATATCACTCCCTATTCTCTGTTGCAAGATTCGGATGTTCCCACGGACCCAACACCTATTGTCTCTCCAGAGTCTTTTCCCGTTGCTCTTCGCAAAGGTACGCATACTTGCACTCACCATCCTATTACTAAATTTGTCTCTATTGCCCACTTGTCTCCATCGCTTCATGCTTTTTCCGCCTTTTTTTCATCTATCTTTGTTCCTACCACTATTCAGGAAGCCTTGTCTGTTTCTGAGTGGCGATCAGCTATGGAGAAAGAGATGTCTGCTCTCCATAATAATCGCACTTGAGAGTGGTTCCTCTACCTTCTGGAAAAACACATGTGGGGTGTTATTGGGTGTTTACCGTAAAATACCATCCTAATGGGTTTGTTGAACGATATAAAGCACGCCTTGTTGCCAAAGGCTATACACTGACTTATAGAGTTGATTATGTCGAGACTTTCGCTCCGGTTGCCAAGCTTGGTTCTGTTCGTCTTCTTCTCTCTCCTGTAGCCAACCTTGGCTCGCCTTTATTTCAGTCGGATGTCAAAATCGCCTTCTTGCATGGTGATCTTCATGAAGAAGTTTATATAGAGCAACCGCCAGGGTTTGTTGCTCAAAGGGAGTCCGGTCGGGCATGTTGTTTGTGCAAAGCCCTTCATGGTCTTAAACAATCTCCCATATCATGGTTTGAAAAGTTTAATGATGCAGTTATGAAGTTTGGTATGCATCGGTGTCAGTCTGATCATTCTGTCTTCTCTCTCACGTCTGTCAGGGAAAATGTATTACTGATAGTGTATATGGATGATATTATTATTACAGGTGATGATCAGAAATGCATTGATAAGTTGAAAGAGTTTCTACAATTTTAGTTTCATACAAAGGATGTGGAAAAATTGCAACACTTCTTTGGCATTGAAGTAGCACGTTCCAGGGACGGTATTAATTTGTCTCAACGAAAGTATGTGCTTGATATTTTGGAGGAAATTGGTTTGTTAGGATCC
This sequence comes from Monotropa hypopitys, assembly GCA_002855965.1. Lineage (NCBI taxonomy): Eukaryota > Viridiplantae > Streptophyta > Magnoliopsida > Ericales > Ericaceae > Monotropa > Monotropa hypopitys. Next base: position 6,230 of record NMUG010009488.1, on the reverse strand, counting down.
CAATGTTAAGCAATGCGTTGATCAGGGGGAACTATTGTCTCATACTGATCAGTATCGTCTACTGGTTGGTAATCTAAATTATCTTATTATCACTCATCCAGATATCTCGTTTGCTGTAAGTATAGTTAGCCAGTTTATGTATGCTCTTCGTCTTCCACATTGGGAGGTTCTTAGAATTGTAAAGTATCTCAAGGCTCATTCGAGACGTGGATTGTTTTATCGCACTTATGGGCACTTATGAGTTAAAGCGTTTACAAAATCAGATTGGGCAGGAGGACCTTTTTACATGAAAGCCACTAGTGGATATTGTGTATTTATGGGTGGAAATCTTGTTAATCAGAAGAGTGAGAAACAGACTGTGCTCGCATGATCAAGTGCAGAAGCCGAGTACAGAGCTATGACTCATACATGTGAAATTGTGTGAATTCGATCGTTCCTTGAGGAGGTTGGATTCAATGTGTACTGTGATAACCAAGCAAAAATTCAAATTGCCTCCAATCCTGTTTTTGATAAAAAGAACTAAACATATTGAGGTGGATTGTCATCTGGTGCAAGAGAAATTAACTGGTGGAATTATTGTTACTTTATTTGTTTCTATAGGCGCCAACTATCTAATATTTTTACTAAACCGTTGTTTAATTCATGTTTAGAGTTGATATGTAACAAGCTAGAGATTAGTAATATTTATTCCCCAGCTTGAGTTGAAGTGTTACTTAGAGTATATGTGTGTAGGTGTGTTATGTGAGGTTAATCCCACATTGGTTATCCTTCTCTTGTATCTTGTCTAAAGATAGTATAAAATAATAATATATGTGTTAGGGGATGATATCACCCTATACACTTTACTTTCATCTTTCTTGTTTCACAACAAGAGTCTTATTAGGGCACGCGACGTCAACATGCCCAACCCCCTAACATTTAACGCACTGAATTCTGGAGTGTTGAGTAGAAAATTCACCGGTCGGCCATCTTTTGCTTTGTTATTGCTTTCACGTAGGGAAAATTGGAATTGGAGATGGGTTTTGGCTGAGATTGCCTAATAGGAAGCTTATTTCTTGAAGAATGAAAAATGTTCAAGAGACCCTGGTTCTCTGGAAGTCTAATAAATTGAAACCTTGAGACCAACTCATAGTTTTGGACAAAAGTAAAGTGACAATCTCTCGAAGAATAAGCTCCCTCTTGAACTCCTGATTAAGCCCCTTGCCTCGTACTACCTTCACTCCTAACTACCTAACGTCGACTTGTGCTACACATCCGAATATCTCGTTTGCATTTAGTTTGGTGAGTCAATTTATGTCTAATCCTCGTTATCTACATTGGGAGATGGTTCTCAAATTGTGAAGTACCTTTAGTTACGTCCAGGACGGGATTTGTTGTATCGAGCTAGTGGACACTTACGCGTTGAAGCATTCACTGATTCTGATTGAGCAGAAGGAGATTGGGTTTAGTGTGCAGTTGCCCATATCTTTGTATTGTGATAATCAGACAACTATTCATATTGTTTCCAATTCGGTATTTCATGAGAGGACTAAGCATATTGAAGTTGATTGTTATCTAGTGCATGAGAAGTTGACTGGTAGTGTAATAGCTACTCTATATGTGCCTACGAGTACTCAATTGGCAGACTTGATTAATAAGTCATTGTTCAAGCCTAGATTAGAGTTGCTATGTAACAAGCTGATACTTTATAATATTTATTCTCTAGCTTGAGGGGGGTGTTAGAATAGTAGTATTAGAGTTATTGGGGTTTAGTCCCATATTGCTTATATTGAGTTATGTAACGCTCTCTCAATAATATAAATAACTCTTGTGTTATGGTTAATTAACACCCTATACACTTTTACTCTATCATTACAATGTGGAACAAGCTCTTATACTCTCCTGTATGTTCAACCTTAACTATGTACTTGGAAAAGCAAACAAAGTATCTAGAAATAAAAAAGAGTACAATTGTGGCATGGACAAAAGGGAACCAATCGAGCAAGTCTTGCCTATAATGGACCCACCTATGTGATGGATGACTCATGGTAATTCTTTAGGTAAAGGAAACCAAATTAATTAAGGAACAATTCATGCCTTCGGAGTCTTGATTAGGAAGACTAACTACAAGGCTAATTGGTTTTGGAATCTTGGTTGGAAAAGGAATACTGCCCAAGGAGTTTTGGAAAGTTCAAGTGTCCTATTAAAGTAACAAGATCAAATGGCAAACGACATCCTAGTGCACAAGTTTCTACGAGCATAAGGTAGTTGACCCAATATATATACCAAGAGCAATATGGGTTTTTGTGGAAGAGGTGATATATTGTTGAGGAAAAAAATAGAGATGTAAGGGGGTGAGCGAGGACTCAACTACTATTGAGCAAGTGTTCGAGTAGGGGTGTAGGTAAATATATTTTTTCCACTCTTTTCTTGATAGTGGAATCTCTCTCGTGGATGCAGGTATTGAGGGAAAATCACGTAAATTTGGTCTTCTCTTTTTCTGTGTTTTTAAAATTTTGTGGGTGCTTACACCGGCTTTGATGGGATTGTGATAGTAACCATAGCAGTTCTAACATCATGTGAACTCAAAATGAATTGGCAATTAAAAGGTCGTCTAGGCTTATACAGTAGTTCTGAAGGTGTTAATAAATCGATGTGGGACCAGCTCTAACACTCTCCCACATATGCAATGCCCAATGCACTTGTAGACACATAAGCAAAGGATCCACAACAAAGGTATTACAACAAACCAAAGTATACTTCTGGCACAAACAAAGGGAGATTTCACGACAATCTTGTTCTATCTAGCTCTAATACCATATTAAAACATCTAATTCCAAACTATTGGCAATGCACAAGTAATGTGGGACAACCACCAACAATGAAAGCAACAAATAGTACAAAAAGACAGTACGATGAAAGATGATTTAATAACAGGCGACGGTATGTGGTGCAACGGATGGTTTATGTAGAATGAGGAGGCAGTGACGCAAATATATCATTTGGGGGTAAGAAATGAGATTAAATGATGTCTAGTCTTATTATGCCAAAGAAAAAGAAAATCGTCTTTCAGCTTCAAAATATAAAAATCCCAGGAACCCTATCGGCAAAATCCTTTAGAGCGTCCAAATTATAGGTTCAAACTATTTTGAGGGAATTTTGACCAATTATTCTTAACAAAATTTCAAAGTCAATATCCATCAAGTTTTTGATCAATATAGAATACACAAAAAATGAACACATTTACCACTAAGAGAGCCAAAAAACTAACCTAAAACCGATAAACATACGTCCACTCCCAAAGGGTACAACATCTGGATCTTATGACTACAAGGCAGTCAACACATACACTTCTACTAATGTTAAAGCATCCAACTCAAATAAAATCAATTAACATTGAGTGGAGAGCCGCCCCTACTTATATACTTGTTATGGAGATGACCATAAACCAATGTGAGATAAGTTCCAACACTACTCCGCACATGCGAGCCAACTCACGTGTGGAGGAGAAACATAAAATCCACTTCATCAGCATCACAATAAAATGAAGTGCACTTCTGGAACAATTAAGGGAGAATCAAGTTCTAAATAAAATCTCGAGTCTTTCCCAAAACCTCCCAAAGCCTAGCTCTAACACCCTGTTACAATATTCAGCTCAAAACTAATTGGATAAAATGGAGAGTCTGCTCATGGTAAGACACTATTTTGGAGATGAAAATTAAACAATATGGAACAACCTCTAACAACTACAATCGCTACTTTCATTAACAGTAAAAGAAAATTAGTGAACGAAACATATCATCTAATCGAAAACATATACTCAGCTGTAAATAACCAGCTCAATGATTAACATACCAGGAATAGAGATAAGGTCAGGACTTCCGACCATTGATCTAAGCCACTGGATTCTACTTTTGCCCTCTTTTCCTCCACTATAAACACCACGAACAGCATACAAGTTGGTGTGAAAACCTCTGCCCTCAATCTCCAACTTATCTATCCGAGGAATGCCTGAAGAAAAATAAGCCAAGGATGCTAAGGGTACAGTCATCTACTGCATTGTGTCTGCCACCATTTCCATGTCCAACAAATTTGAACTCTTATCTTTGACACATCCGGAAGAGTTAGAACGACAAGGAAATCGATCTTGTGCAGTGTGTGTAGTGGCCCACACTCTGTGAGTGTTTGTGCATTTGTGTGTCACTGGACTTTTTGGTAAAATAAAAGATCACTACAGAAAAACTTCAATTGTCACAAGTGGTACTGCAATGATGATGATGCTATGTTGATACGCTCCGAGTTGACTTGTGTGGTATGCCAGAGAAAACTCCTTAAACCAGAAAAATGTCTCATGGTCACTTATCTTCATCGTTTTCACTTTCCCTTTTCGCTGTTAAACTTTAGGGAGCAATTATTTTGTAATGTACAAGCATATATACTAACTTGCCAAAAAATAAGTGTTCGAACAAACATTAAAAAATATTAGTTACTTCAAGATGAGCAGATCATGCGTAGCGATAAAGCTACCCTACTGTGGCATGTAGGTCACGGATTCGATTCTCGGGGTAAGGCCGCGTATATCAACCCTTCCCCAAACCCCACATATGCGGGAGCTTCGTGAACTGGGTCGCCATTTTTAGTAGTTACTTCGAGATGAGCATTCTCTAAGATTTTCGGAGTAAAGAATGAACAAAACGAAAAAAACCCACTACAAGTTTAACAAATAACTGTTTCTCCTTTCCTTCTTGGGAAAGCAATTCCAAAACTATAATAAGTCCTTAAAAAATAACATCAGACACAGATAAACTCAATCCAACAACTACAATTTATCTGTAATCTCCAACACAGTTTTGACAACAAAGCTCAGAATGATAAATGGTTAGGACCTGCAAATTAAAGAAATTGCAAAGCATCATGACAGGATTTTTAGCATGTCGCGTTATTCAATAGTTAAACGAGGATTAATCAATAAAACAACTCTGGATGGTGAAATTTGTTACGTGAATTATTAAACAGATGTATAATAGGATTTTAAATGTTTGCTTACATTGGACTCCCACTGTGAATGTATTTCATTATATTAATAGTGTATATTCATTCTATCTCCAACAAAGAATGTGGCAACTCAAGGCTCAACAAGGATCTAGCGGTGACGCTTTTTCTGGGTTTCATGAATCAATGAATGCCACTAATCATTTCTTAGAACTCTACCATTGGACATTAACTACATGGCCATGTGTAATATTTTCCCACAAAAAGTTAGGTAGGCTCAAGGGAATAAAATGTAGGCTTTTGAATCTCCATTATACGAGTGAGCATTTCCCTAGCTTCCTATTTCCATCTACTGACCATCCCTTAGCTCTAAAACATTAAACGCTTAAAAATCAGCCTTGTCGACACTTTGGACTGCCCATGCTTAACTCCAAGAAACCAGAAACTATATTTTTAGACTCTTTTTGCCATACTTTTATCCCTACCCCACAGAAAACGGGGTAGGCGGCTATGCAAGATCGTCCGACTCAAGGGTTGCCTAGCAAAGGCACCCATTTTTTTTTCAAAAATTTTTTATTTTCCAAATTTTTTTTCAGTATTTTCATATGAGACAGCATAGATCATAAAAAACGGCTACAAAGTATGCCTCTCCCTCCAACTTATTGTGAGCATTGTCCGCAATGCTTAAAGCAAAGAAGAAAATCCTCAAAAAAATTAAAGGATGAAGGGTACAAAGTAGCAAGAAACACTAACAAAGGAAGTGCAAAAGAAAACTCATGGCTACAAATAAACAAATAAGCAACAAAGTAAATGAAAGAAACAAAAAAAATATTTATATCAGTACCCAATGTTGAGAAAAGCGTTAAGCGCACCTAGGCGCTCCGGTGTCCTGGTGCCTAGGCGCTAGGCGCAGGCGCTAGGCGCGCGCCTGAGCTATGTGAGGCGCACTAGTGTTAGTTTGACAGCTATTTGATGACATTGATCACAATACCTAGCGTAACAACATGAAAGAATAAGTTCATGCACAAATATTTATACAATAATTGGATTACTCATACTAGAATTGTTTTTTACCGGGGGTGTGGGGGCGGGAGCAAACCATTCCCTATATATATATATATATATATATAGAGTGAGCTTCTCATGTGGACCATTTTGGTGTGGACCAAAAATGGACCACCATTTTGGTCCCGAATTTGAATGATCCGAACCGTTCAATGTCTTTAAAACGTGTTGATTAGGGTACCCGCGAGAAACAG
>NMUG010009487.1:0-11260 GCA_002855965.1 Monotropa hypopitys | reverse complement strand
CCAAATCCGCCATCGCATAGATCTCCCCGCTCTCTACCACGTTCATGAAGACCGCCGCTCCAAAAGCCTTCGCCGGAATGTCGCCGGAATCCCAAAAGTCGCCGGATGGACTCGTCAAGTGGGTCACCGGAAAGCTCTTGGTGAGTGGAACAAGGTTCCTCCTTGGAGAAACTCCATTACAGGCTTGGAAGGCCTTCAAATCCAAGACAGAAGTGATAGGTTTGAGAGAAATGTAGAGAGAGAGGAAGAGGGGAAAAAATGGGGTAATTCGGACAAAAAAACGTATATATAGGGCCCCCAGAAAAGACCAAAAAGCCCTCTTTAGAACAGTCCGCGCAGGGCCTATTATCGATAACCAGAAGCCTTCACTATACCTGTTATCGATAACCAGATCCTCGGGTCCTGACCAAAAAACCAAAGGATAACCCGTTATCGATAACCACAAACCCGTTATCGATAACCAAACTCTCGGGTCCTGACCAAGGAACCAGAGGATAACTCGTTATCGATAACCACAAACCCGTTATCGATAACCGAACTCTCGGGTCCTAACTAAGGAACCAAAGGATAGCCCGTTATCGATAACCACAAGCCCGTTATCGATAACCAATTTCGCTGAACCAAAGGAAAAACTGCTGCGAGGTAAATCGGGCGTAACTTCTTCGTCCGATCTCCGATTGCGACGATTCAAGTTGCGTTAGATTCCTAACGAAATTCTCTACAACTTTCATTGAATTTCAATTCTCGGAAAACATCGGGGTCGAAATAGGCCTCGAACGCCCTCGGCACATTGCCGGAACGACCAAAAATCCCACGAACTCAATATCGGTGATCCTTACCACTCTAAATCACTAGATTATCATCCATCGAACCTCGTCCTTCATTGAATATAAAAAAAATACATTTTATTCTAAAAAATATATTTAAAATTCTTGGTCGTTACAATTTCGTATTTCCCCAAATTTCCAAAACCAGGGTTTTGGGAAATTTAGAGCTTTTACAAATTAATCAAGGGGAAGCTAAATTGATACATTAAGAAGATCATTGGAGCAACTAGAAGTACCATAGGCTTAACACAGCCTAGATAAAACTCTAGGAAAAACTCATACATGCTCAAACCCAAGGATTTTTCTCATTCAAAGAGGGAGAGGAGATAGACTAAGGCATATACATACAAGTGTTTATAAAACTCTAACTTTAGGAGAAGATTGAACCAACTCTAGATGAGAGTTCTTCAATATACATGAATTCAAGACCGTCCACGCGTAGAGGGTGGTCTTGGGAACACCCTTTGTGAAGGCCATTTGCTCAAAAGCCTTCAAATGAGAGAGTTGAGAGAGAAAGAAATGGGAGAGGGAGGAAAGACTTCCGAGAGAGAGAGAGAGAGAGAGAGAGAGAGAGGAAAGTATGGCTAGGGTTTGTGTTTATGAGTGTATTTTGCGTGAGAGATAAGAGAGAGGTATTTATATACTTGCCAAAAAATCATTCCTGAAATTGCCCTTACTGACATGCATATCAATATGTATAAGCTGCATATCGATATGCAACAAGCCAAATGTTGCGTAGAGCAGTTTGCATATTGATATACCTAATGGGTATATCGAAATGCTCAAAGAAGGGAAGTGGACATACAAGGTTGTATTTCGATATACCCAAGTATGGTATATCGAAAACCACATTTCGATTGCCACTCCTCATATCGAAATGAGGCTGAGAGAAGTGGGATCAGAGGTTAATGCATTTCGATATATCCAAGGGACATATCGAAATGCTCAAGAAGGAAAATCGAACAGAAGGTTTTGTAATAGATTCTATTTTGATATACACCTAAGGTATATCGAAATACCCACAAAAGAAAAATGATTAGAGACTATCCCATATCGATATGCACTGAGGTGCATATCGAAATAAGGCCATATCGAAATGGAAGGCCAACAGACCACATTTCGATATACCCCCAGTGTATATCGATATGCCCAAAGAAAAAAGGTGGGTAGAGGGTTAGGCATATCGAAATGAGAGAGAGAAAGGGAAACCCCTGTGCATTTATCCAACAGACTACTTGCCATATCGAAATGAAATAAGAATGGGGTTTTCTATTTCGATATATGGGCTAGAAAATGGGGAATGAAAATGAAATTCTAGCTTTGAACAAGATCGTGTGATTGCCAAATAGAATGACAAGCATCCAAACATAGACCAACACATCCAAATCCATTCCCGGACCTCCTAAACATTCTCAATTACAAGAAGTGGGTCCCGGGAATGCCTAATTAACCAAATTTTCGATTGGCTTCTAAAAGAATTCTCTCAATTGGAGTAGAAGAATCTAAAATAAATATAAGAAAATTAATTAAAATTTTTGGAGTGTGACAAGTGGAGTTTCTGAGTAATTTGTTTCAAGTAGCATTTGTATGTGAGAGTTTTAATTTTTGTTGTGTCTGTATTTTTTTGGAGTTTGTACTTTGTCAGAGCAGGTTGTAGGAGTTCTGGTGTGGTGTGAGTTGTGGAGTAGAGTTAGACGTATCATCTGAGTATATTTTTAGTTCAGTATTTATTTCAGTTGAGGTGTGGTGAGTTGTGTTTGGTTTAGTGTATGATGTCGTCACATGTCATTCTTAGATAATTGACTTTACAGTTATTAGAGATGAGATGTGACACTAGAAATTTTATCACCTAACCTAAGTTATGCTAGACTTCTCAATGACAATATGAGTGGGAATCGTGTCGTGGGATCTCACATGAAAGGTTTAGCATTTAAACACAAGTCATGAGTCAATAAATGGTGCGGGAGATAGAATTCAGTTCTCTTAGATGTTTCATCTAAGACCTAAGATGACATAGCTACAAACATGGGATATGCCAATGTTATTATCGACAACCCATCAAGGAGATTAACAATTTTAAGCTTAGACCTAAATTATACGAACCACATTATTCTAACTCTCACACAACATCAAGACCTTCAATTATATCTAAAAACTAGTTATTTTAGTAGAATTGACTCATTTAGACATTTTGTCAAACACTTAGAGGGATAAAGATACAAATATGGGATATGCCAATATAATTATGTACAACCCATCAAAGAGATTAACACAACTAGGTTAAGACTCTAGTTTATGAACTAACCCATTTGCAATATTAAGACCATATAAATCTTATCAAACACGTCACTAAATCTAGTCATATGTTTTTCCCATATAAAATGTGACTATTTAGAGGCTTTTTTTTGTTCAGAATTTTCTGTCTATTTAAATAGGAGAAGGCAAATTCTTGGTTTTTTTTCAGTTCTTCTCTGTAGCTATTCAAAAGTGAATTTCTTCTGCATGAAACTAAAGAAGATTTCTACAAAGTTATTTAAGATTTGTAAAATGAGCCTTCATTTTTGGGACAGATAGAAGAAATACGATGTCATCTAATTAGTTAAATATGATATTGATGATGGCGATTTTTGGATCTTCTTCTTCTTGCTCTTGAGCCCTGTACGAACAATCTTGACACCGGCGTGGTGTCTGTCAAATATCCTCCGACGCTCAAGTCAGTTGTGTTTCAATAATGGGGAAAAAGAATTCAAAGAGAGTTAGGTAACAGAAGTATGATCGTCACGTTATCGTAGTCTTCCTGAGCAATATATATCCCTCCTCTATTTTAGGAAGGCTTTCACAATTCTCTACAACGTTTCCTTATTCACTATGCACGCTCCCGTAATTATAAGTTGTTATCTCGCACTTCCATTTTAACCCCGCATATCCTCTATTTCAAATAATAAATAAACGGGAAAGATTGGTTAAGGACCAAAAACTTCCACTCGTTGTACTAAGCTCGGCGCCTGAGATCTTCTCATCGTTGTACTAAGCTCGGCGCCAGTGATCAGGTCAGCATATCCCTGACCTCAGGACTGAGCTGAGGTCCTATCTGTGGCACCGAACTGTAAGTTCATCACAACTTATCAGATATAAAATCATATTTTCCTAATCTAAATTGCTAATATTTTCCAGGGGCCCAAATTTTAACTTGAGCAGCAGGACCAGTGTGAAAGGGGACTAGAACTTGGCACGTGGTCAAGACAGGAGGAGACACGTGAGAAGGGAGAATTTATACTTTGCTTGCATAGGCAAGAGAGAGGGATCCACGCTGTACTACAAATCAAGTCACAGTCAGAGAGGGAATGGATGGTCCACACAACTGGTTTTTCGGTTTTGCTTAGTGTTTTTTGTTTCGTTCCTACGGTTTTGCTTTATTTAAAGAGCGAGGGCAGCTCTTTATCCCAAACTCCCAAATATTCCGAATCCCGTCGCGTCAGAGACACACTTCCATCCCACCCCACCCCAGAATTCGACGCCGTAAGTTAAATAATCCAAAACCCCACCCCAGCATGAACGCCCACTCTGTCCCAACTATAAATTCCTGATCATGAACCGTAATTGAATCACAGCCCCGTTGATAGGCCAAAAGTGAGGTAGTACAAATTTATGTAAAAACGGGGTCGACATTTGAAACGATAGACAGACACTGTGGTGGCCCACTTCAATTGCCCAAACGGTAGCATGCAGTGTTGGCTCCCACCACTCCCTTTTTCTTCCTTCTTATTCAACAAGTTGCCTCCCCTCCTTCCCCAAAAAAATCCAAATCCAAACAAACAAACATCTCTCTTTATCTCTCTCTCTATCTATCTCTATCTATTCTACACGGAGGAAGTGAAATGCAGTGTTCGTAAAAGCCTGAGCTTTAGCATCTCATTGGTACAGTTTATTAAGGTAGTTTGATTGGCAGCTCTTACTTCTCTGCAAGTTTTCATGGATTCAGTTTGGCTTCAGGTATGCAGCCCATGCATTCTCCTATTGGTTTCACGTATTAACCGTTGCATTCGAGATTTTGGACTTCTGGTATTGATCGGTAAATGACCCCATTATCGATTCTGTTACGAACCTTGATACCTAGATTTAACACTCCCACTCCCACCCCCACCCCCACCCCCACCCCAACACACACACACAAAGGAAACGATGATCATTGTCCAGAAGGCTAATTGATGCTTTCTGTTTTCGCCCGTTGAAGACCAAAGGTCTAAGAATTGGGAAGAAAAAGAAATAGAATTGAGCAGTGCTTCCCCATGATAGAGTGGTAGCTTGGAAAAAGAAACTGAGAGAAACCAAATGCATCCATCTTTTGGATTTTATCCGGGTATTTTATGCAAACAAATTATTATTCACAATTAGTAAATAAATTTCGAAAAAGATGATGTGACCATTGAGCTAATCTAAACACCTAAAATGAGATTTATAAGTCACAAATACCACTAGCATATCACTACTGCTCAGTTCATTGGTTCTTTTTAAAATTGAGCCATTTTCTATGAAAAATAAAGCACTTTTCCACGAATATCTTTGCAGTAATTTAAAAAACCAAGATATATTTAAATTAATGTGATTTTTTAAATAAAAAATATGCACAGAGATAATTTTTTGATTTGTTTAAAAAACCCCAAGAATTTAGGACACATAGATTAGTGTTTATGTGAAGGCAATTCTAGTGTATCTAAGTGTACAGGCAATGTCACATACTTATGGACTATTTTAGAAGACCTGGATTTATTTTTTCATATGTTTCTGGGTGGCGGCAATGATTGAGACTTATCATTTTAGTTAAAAATTCTGACACGTTTCAAATTAATATCAGGGAGCGATTCACGAGAACTCGTCAGGAATGGATTCTTCCTCGCCATCTGGAGAACTGCTGACATGCTCGAGACCCTTAATAGAGAGGAGGCTAAGGCCTCAACACGACCAATCACTCAAGTGCCCAAGGTGTGACTCAACCCACACCAAATTCTGCTACTACAACAACTACAGCCTCACTCAACCGCGCTACTTCTGCAAGACTTGTCGACGTTACTGGACCAAAGGAGGCACGTTGAGGAATATCCCGGTGGGTGGCGGGTGTAGAAATAACAAGAAGGTCTCTTCTAAAAAAACAAATGAATCCCATCAACCAAATAATTACAACCAGTTAACTCATGGTTCATCGTCAAGCAGTCCAACGGACTTTGAGTTGGGGTTCCCGGATTTCCAACTTTCTCACCTAACTAACACGATGGAGAACCATAGTGGGGGATTCAGAAACCCTAGTTTTGTGGAGGGCAAGTACAATGCCATGCTTGAAACCCCTAACCCTAGTAGGGCCATTGATTTTATCGAGAATAATTCAAGAAACAACGATTTTATGGGGAATGTGGAGTTGGGTATGCTGAGTGGTGGGATTGGTGATCAAATAAGACATGATTTGTCATCTAATTACTTCCATGCCCTTTATTCTCCATTTGGAATGTCTACTACTGACTATGGGATTAGTGGTACCGGACCTTTCATGCTTCCTTGTGAAGGAAATGACAATACAGTAGATGTGAAACCAAACACCAAGATTTTGTCCCTTGGATGGCATGATCAAGGCTGTTCTGATGCTGAGAATAATGAGCACTCTTTTGGGTATCTCAATGGACTAGGATCATGGGCTGGTTTGATGAACGGCTATGGATCATCCACGACAAACACATTAGTCTAATCTAATTGAATTCCCTCTGTGATGAACAAGTTCAGATCTGCTTTCTGTGCACCAAAAAATCTAATAGACTATATGCAAGCCTTTGTTCTTTTCATCTTTTGCTTCTTTGAATTGACTTAACTATTAGGAGTGTTGCCTTTCAAAAAACAAAACTATTAGGAGTGTGAATGAGGTGTGAGAGATTCTAAAAATGACTGCCTAGTGACATATGGTTGATGTCTCCATCTTGTTATTATATATTATATAGGTATTGTTGAACCTAATAGTTTTTTTTCTTATTTCGTTATAAAAATTGTGGCATTTTGTTCAGATATCGAGGAACATATAGTTATTTTTTAGTTCGTGAATTGAAGGATATGCCTTAAGTGAGTCTCGCTCCTTTACAATTCAAAATAAATTGTAGGGGATACAATTCTAATCATGTGGTTAAAAACAATTTGTCAAAAACTATTTTTTTTTTAATTTTTTATTTTTAGACTATTTTTAACCAGAGGATTAGAATTGTATCTCCATACAATTCTTTTTGAATTGTAGAGGAGCCAGACTCGCCTTAAGTGGTCAGAATTTCAAAATTGTCAACACACAGTAATACTAAATTCAAACTTTAACCAACAAGACTCGAACCATCCACTCTGTTGTCCCTAGCAAAACTGAGTTTACTCACTCTTGTTGGGAGATGAATTATTCAACTCTTGAATTATAGTGGGAAATTTTCATGTGATAATTTAGGCAAATCAAGCAGACTAGGGTTGTTTTTTGGACGGGGCGAAACAAAAAAAATCATTTTGGAATATGTTTCAATTTTTGGAATTAATTTAATTATTCCAATTTCATTCCAATTTTTTGGAAAATTTGGAATTTAGAAATAAAAATAACAGTCCAAAAATTGGATTTTTTGGAAATTAATCGAAAATCTTGGATCCGGAATTTTTCAGAATTTAGAAATATAAAAGTATATTTCAAATTCATTTCGAGTTTTTTTAGAAAATTTAGGTCATGTTTGGAACTCATTCAACTTTCGGTTTTAGAAAGTAAAAGTTTGTTTGGTTATCTACTTTTACTTCCAAATTATTACACACCAACCTCCAGATTCAATTTTTGTAAGTGTTACATACATTATATTCCAAGGTTACCGTGTCTTGTTTTATGTTTCAAAAAAAATGAAAGTAGCAAAAGTCTACTTTCTGTTTGCTGTTTTCTGTTTTCAAAAAAATAGAAAACAGAAAATATAAAACAGGAAGTAGAATGAGTTCCAAACATGGCCTTAGAATTTAAAAATTTTGGAATTTGAAAATTAAAATACCATTGTAAATTTGAAAAATTGAATCACATTTTCAAAAATTTCGGGAAAATTATGCAGCCAATATTAACAAATATTTTTTTAGTTATTGAGAGACGAGATAACACAGTTTGTATTGAGATAACTAGTCCTTAGTGAGTATCCAATAGTTAGTTTTTGTTCTTGTATGACATGATGATGATAATTGTTTTTTTTCTTTGGCAATAAGTGTCTAGTTATTTTATTTTATTTTTTGCTTACTGACGGGTTACTGATAAATACATACCTAAGGGGCGTGCTTGTTCGTGAGAGATGATGGTGGGATAATCTTATTCTAACTCTATTGGGAAGTGCTTTGAATTTATAAATTTTTGGTAGAATTTCTGGTTTTTTGATCTTATTATGTTCTTAATTGTAGAAATTTTGATGCAGCAGAATAACACGAGAATCGTTAACGTACGATTCCAAATGAATAATCTCATAAACGAGACAAGACTCTTGCGCATATAGGAAGGACGAGAGAGAAAGAGAGAGAACGATCTTAGGGAGGTAAGTTTTTCATTCAATACCCCAAAATATAATACAAACCTCCTAGATAGGATAAGTTCCTAATTAACTTAGGGAAACAAAAATTAAGAAAGAAAACATTTTAAATTAAAAGAAAACTTCTTAATTAGAATTTTCGTGTATAAATCTGTCTTCCCGCGTGACTAGTTAACGTTATCGATAACCATGGAAAACGGGTTATCGGTAACTAGAGTTTCTTGGTCGCCACGAATGTTGGGTTATCGATAACCATAAATACCGGTTATCGATAACCAAGGTCTCGGGTTTTATGCTATCCAGTTGGGTTATTGATAATCATGCAAGGTAGGTTATTGATAACCACGATCTCGGGAATTAGGCTGGAGAGTTGGATAGAGTTGGGTTATCGATAACCATGAAAGGGAGGTTATTGATAACCAAGGTCTCGGGAATTAAGCTTGTGGCCTTTTTGGTCTGGCCGGTTTTGCGTGTTCTGCCCGATCCAGTTGTCGTAGAAATTCCGTTGCTACTTGTTCTACATCAGTCCCTCCTTCGTCAAAAGAACTCAACCCCGAGTTCAAGTTTGGATAAAGTGGTTCCTCGGTGTGATAGTCGAACATATCTGCGATGTTAAAAACCTTTGAGATCCTCATGGAGTCTGGTAGATCAATGACGTAAGCATTATCCCCAATCTTCTTTAGAATCTTATAAGGCCCAAACTTCTTCGGTTGAAGCTTACGACATGTGCCAACAGGAAAGCATTCTTTGCTCAAGAATACCATAACCATTCCACCTTCCTCAAATACCTTCGCACGTCGGCACTTGTCACTTGCAACTTTGTTCTTGGTATTGGTTTCGGCCAACCTTTGCCTTACTTGTTCCTGCACTTCCACCGCTTGCTTTGCCATGGTTTCTTCTGCTATGCTAACTTCAGGACCTCTTGGGAAAGAAATTAGATCCAGGACGTGATTGGGAGACTTCACATATACCAAAGAAAAAAGTGTTTGTCCGGTAGCATTGTGAACGACGCTATTTGAAGCAAACTCGGACTGTAGTACTGCATAGTCCCTATGGTAGGATAAATCTGGATTAGTCGCGTGGCATGTGGATTCAGACACCATGTACAGCTATTCAGTATGGTGAAGGAACCAAGTATGATTATATGCTTAATATCATGTTGTTGTCTATGTATAACACTGCGGGATAAGGTCAGCTCGGCATAGTTGACATCTAGGCAATGTGGTATATGGGCAGCTCGGCAATACGACTTGGATCCCCTAGCTTTAGGCCAACAGTACGTCCATAGGAAATCTATAATGAGGATAAGGTTTGGCTTGTTATGGCTAAACATCCAGACAACATGGGGGCTTTATTAAGGGACATACGGGGCTGGGTCAAAGAGGATTTAGCCAGATGTGTATTCCCTAAACAATACTTGGACTAGCTCTTAAGTGATAATGCCCACTGTAGGCCCAATGGCTATGTGGCACTAGAGATTATCTTAGGCCCTGTTGGCTAGATATCTTGGCAGTGTGGCATAGGTGTGGGGCAATGCGATTGGGATCACGGCAAGAACTAGTTAGCCTAGTTTAAGTGTGGCACCTCGGCTGTGGATAAGGCTAGACCCAGTGCGACAAGCATTCGTAGTGTTGTACAATGTTCAGCTCATCATAACATGGGCGGAACGTACAAGTAATGGTTAATGAGTAAAGAAGTTGACCACTACACGTTCTAACTTTTATTAGGCCGAGCAAGTTTAGTTAAAGTATACTAAGAAGCTCAACGTGTGGGAGATGAATAGTCCGGTAGATTAATTAGATAGGAGATGAGAAGTCTCCTGTCCAGATTCATCCCCCCTTCTTGGTGAGAAGTCGAGAAGTTGGAACGGTGCAATTTATGACGGAAAGAGAGGTTTAAAAGTAGATTGTTACTCCCTTTAGAGGGGACTGACAATTCTAATAACGAAACTCTATCCAAATTTCCTCTCACTCTTCTGTATTCATTTCCTTTGATTATGGTTAAATTTATCTCTTACCGGGACTAACTTAATCATCGAAGGGCCTTCCAAGCCACTTGGCTGGGGGGTCATCTAACCAGTTGTGGTTGCAGAAAGACATCAAGATCATTTAAGGAAAGAGATAAGGCAAGAACACAGAAAGAAGGAAGTTGCAGAAGCAGACAAGTCACAAAGTCCAAGTCAATAGTTGTATCCTTGCAGGGGTAAGTTTTATCCCAACACAATTGGCACCGTCTATGGGAAAAGAACAAGAAGTTGAAGAAAAGTCACGACCCAGTTTAGAGAAAGTCTGAAAAATATGGCAGAAAAAAATTACAACGAATCGCAAGAACAATTGAGGGGTACTCGTGATGGCAAAAGGGCAATGACCAATCACCCTGAGCCACCAATGGCACCCAAGAAACCCAGGAGTCGCCCTTAGGGCTGCAACAAAAACCGAAATAACCGTGAAACCAGTCCAATCCGATCCGATCCGTATGTTATGGATTGGATCCATGGACTAATGGTCTGGTCCCGGATTGAAAAATTAGAAAACCGTGACATATGGTTCGGACACGGTTTTTTATTTTGAAACCGTGGATTTAACCGAACCCGACCGTATAAATATATACATATAAAAATTATATATATATTAGTATTATTTTGTTTATATATACATTTTACTAAAATATGTTTGTATTCCAAATTCTATGGACCATTTGTTAGTTCATTAATTGTCTAAGTGCATAATTCTATGGATCATTTGATTTTAAATTGCAATTTTTTTAGACTTTTGATATACTTGAATGTCAATTTGAGTTATGTGCAAAAGTAAAAAAACCGTGGATAAAACCGAGACCGAACCGTAGTTCGCGGATTGGTTCGGCTCATAAAAC
>NMUG010009486.1:0-11262 GCA_002855965.1 Monotropa hypopitys | reverse complement strand
TATGAGGATGCTTCCACCACAATCACTGTTGAAAAAGAGAAAGCCCAGAAACTAGAGGTAAACCTGGTACAGGTTGAGAAGAAGAGCTAGACCACACTGGAAAAAATAAAGAGGGATGCTTGTTATAAGATGGAGCAGAGGACCAAGTTCTTTGAAGCCGAGAAGTTTGCCATGGTAGAAAAATACATGGTCAAGACTCAAGAGCTCGAGCATGCTCGTGCTGAGGTGCTAAAAGTGAAGGAGGTGGCCACACATGCGTATGATAAGTATTGTGAGGTAACTGATGCGGACTACACCACCCAATTTTATGAGCAGTTGCCTCAGTTGAAGGACCTCATCTTTGCAGAGATGTGGTCTGTCATTATGGATGCTTGTGGCATTGTAGAGGATTCTCCTCTACAGATGGAGGTTCCGCTGCCAAGAAAAGCCTCATCTATGGAGCCAGCCCCCCTCCCGGCCGAAGAGATAGGTCCTGATGCTTCAACTAGGACTGCAACTACAACTGATCTTCCCCCTACACTCCCACTCGATGCTGCTCCCACCCAGCCATCTGACAACTTGGTTGCTGCTAATACTCATGTTGCCGGCATTCAAGGCTCTAAGTATCCAGAAGTTGTCAACATTTAAATAGACTTTTTCTATTTCTTCTCTTTCTTCTACTTGTCTTCTTTTTCTGTTTCTGCCTTTGTATTCTTTTTTCTTTCATTGCTGGTTGTATGAACATCTTTGCCTTCAATGTATTATCTTTCTTTTGCTACTGGTTGTGTTGTACATTTACTTTTCTTTGCCGTTTTATTTCTGTGCTCTTGACCTTTTCTACAAATAAAGTTGTCCTTGGAACACTTGTTCCCTTAAGGACAACTTTCCCTGTTTGATCCGTACTGCAACTACTGGATTTCTCATCCCATTTTAAGCCTTGGGACATCTTAGGGATTCCCACCCCCTAACGATGGCTTTATCAGCTAAGGACCTGCGCACCCCTTGGGTTTCTCATACATTTTCTAAGCTTTAGGGCATTTGGGGACATCTATCCCCTGTATGATGGCTTCATCGGATAAGGACCTCTATGTGGCCCTTGGATTTCTCGCCCATTTTGAACTTGGGACTTCTTGGGACTTCTCATCCCTTATAAGATGGCTTTTGGTTCGGGACCAGTGCATTCCTAGGCTTCCCGCCTAATTTTGAGACCAGTTCCTTGGGATTTCTGGTCCCCTATAAGGTTCCGACCTCAGAAACAATGATCCTAGGCCTTCTCAATCCGTTCCAAGTATTCTCTACCTGGGACCATTGACCCGCCTGGTTTCGAGATCGGTTCCTTGGGATTTCTGGTCCACTATAAGGTTCTCACCTCAAAAAAAATGATCACGTGCCTTCTCAACCCATTCCAAATACTCTCTACATGGGACCAGTGACCTGTCTGGTTTCAAGATCAGTTCCTTGGGATTTCTGGTCCCATATAAGGTTCTGACTTCGAGAACAATGATCATGAGTATAACACCACATTATTTTTAGTAATTTTTATAGTTTATATAATTAAGTTTATGGAAAATAAAATTTATTAAGGGTTCTAAATAATCAGATTAAGCTTTAAGATGTTATAGTAAGCTTAATTTATTAAATGGGAATTTTCTGCGAAGTTTGAAATTTTTTGGAATTTAGAAAGGGATATCAATAATAAATGGTGAGTGACTTGCACTTTAATATAAGGATTTTCTGGTACATTTCCTAAATTATCCCTGTCTTCCTTAGAGATTTATTTATTTAAAAGTGTAACAAATATGTCCATGGATATAAAAATATTTATGAATCTACATATGGCCAAATCATATAATGTAGAGCAGTCCCGTATCAGGGGGAGATCTGGTCTAGGCCCTGCACTAGGGGGTTATAATTGACTAATAAGCGCGTGGCCTTGCCAGCTAGGGGGTTACAGTTGACTAGTGCACTGCTATATAAATCAGAATGGATGATGCGTTAGATGTCTAGTTAATCCATTGGGGATGACCATCATGTTTATGATCCAGTTATGTATGACATGACCAGTCCTGGTACGAGATATGATATGACAGGACCAGTCATGTATGGCCAATATATAATAATAAAGAATAGAAAAGGATTTCAGAATTCAGTTTTAATATGTGAACAAGTTTAAAGAAAATTAACATGAATATTCGTATTGTTCCAATTTCAGACTTCAGATTCAGTTTCAGTTTATTACCGGCTATACCATGTTTATCATATGATTCAATTTATTTGCCGGTTTAGTTATGTATGTTTATAGTACGATATTCACAGTTCAATTTACAGTTGTTTTAGCTACACTTATTTACTGCCAGTTTATTTCAAGTTAATTCAAGTTAATGCACAGTTTTCTATTCATGTTCATATCTATGGCAAAACCTATATTTCTGTGTACGTCACCCATACGAGCTTTAGCTTACATTTTAAAATTATTATTTTTCAGTCCAGGATGAGGAGCAGTATCCCCATCAGTAGTTTTTCCAGCTTGAAGTCTAGATTTTCATGTATGTATTAGTAATTGATTATAGTTGCTCTGAGACATTTTCCAGTTTCTATTGGGTCTATAATATAAATAAGACATGTTTAGTTTTGTGGATCAGATGTGATGTAATATATTTCAGTTATGTTTGTATTAAATCCTCAGTATTATGAAACATTATATGGAGATAGAAGCAAATAAAGAAATGTTATGTTAAGGCCTTAGGTAATCATGTGGATTACCTGGCATCTGCCACGTGGATCTTTGAGGATGGGTCAAGATTGTGACAATGGACCTTCTCAACCCATTCCAAGTATTCTTTACTTGGTACCATTGCCCCCACTGAGGAAGTAGAGGCTTTCTAGGCATCTGCTTTCTTACTCCTTGCTTGTTTCCGAACAGTTGAGAGTCTGGATTGAGAGAAAAAGGACTTTCATTGAGTAATATCTTGCTGATACAACAGAGCTGATTACAACTGTAATGACCCGTCCCAATAATCATTTAAATCAAAATGAATATTGGACAGATGACGTTACAAAGAAGACCTCAAAACACACTTTCCAAAATTCAAAGAAATTAAAACCTCAATATTATCCAAAAGTTTATCATATCACTAAGAGAAAAGCAAACCACAAAGTTAATCTCCAACATAAATCATCATGGACCTATCATCAACCCAATCACAGCAAAAGACTAAACACTTGAAATTTAAATAATACAACCCAACAAAATAGTTCATAAGGAACCTCATGAATATTGCACCACATCCATCTACATGGGCTAAACATGCCCAACAAGTCTAGAAAGGTACTACAAACAAAGTGGGCCAAATATTGGCCAACCAACTCCAACATCGAGCAAGATGAACTTCAGCCCAAACTGGAAGAGCTAGCAATACTCCAAGCCAACTGTAGTGGACCCAAAGCCTCAAGCTCCTCAATATGGATTTCCAAGAAAAGTAAAAGGGAAAATAGAAAATAGCAAGGAAATCCAGGAATTTGATTAGATATGAAGGTCTAAACATATGACTAACAAAGTGCTCACAGTTATGAAATAAAAGCCAAACTAATCACAAGAGAACTAACATAAGCTATAGAATAATCATGCACTTGAGTTTTATTCACATTTACTAATTTATCGATTCAATGGTCCATTATATCTCAAGGGATTCTATACTAGCCCATTTAAAGCATGTTCTTCCATATTATTCCATTTTTGTCATCTCAAGAGTTATTGCCAATAAAACATCTCACTTACACTTTTATAAAGTTTAACTTGATATGATTATCACCAATATTATAAATCTTTTATAATTATCCACTTGAAATTTATTCATCTAAATGGTTCTATCATCCCTATGCCCAAGGAGTGTGCCAATTCCAAGGAACTGTCCATACTATCTCAATGAACTCAACATCTATATTTTCATGAACATGTGCAAGGTCCAAGGGTGGGTCATGCCCACTAATCCCATTATGATAATGTTTTAACATTCACACAAGTATACAAGTCCAACACGTGTCCATAACTCTTGTTCATATATATATTGAATCCACTTTTCACACTCGAAGGATTATATTTCCTTACTTATGTTTTGATGTTATTCACTACGTGGGACAAGCCCATTTCGATTATCCATTTTCACTTCATTCGGGGTATAACCATACAAGGGTAACCATTGCCTATAATGGCCATGGCTAATATCAATCGAACCACAACAAAAAGACTTACAACACACATTTGCTTTACTCAACTTCCAAACAACAGTGGCGATAACACCCAGCTTTAAAGCTCATTGGCGACCCAGTCGACAGATCGGCCCAGATGCCAGTCGGGTCTCTTAAAATTTTGGGAAAATATCGAAAACGGGGGGACACCTTTTGAACTGATATCTTACAAACTTACCTTCTCCCGTAAAAACCCTATCCCCTCTATATCTCTTGTACCTCTCATCCTCAGACTCCATCTCTCGCGCCTCTCTCTCTTTCTCAAGCTCCATCTCTCCATCTCTCACTGTCTCCATCTCTCTCGATTAAGCTCTCTGCGAAAGATTCATTTTTTTCTCATCTTCTTAGAATCAACTATGCCAGGAGTGAAAATATCAACATCAATGATTCTAATCAACCACACTTGTATCGATTCCTCACTCGCACATATGAAGAACAATGGAGTGACTTTGAGGCTCAACAGGTATGTTTTGGATGAGGTGTGAATCTCCCTGATGAGTATTTTAGACGTATTGAAGGACAGTTATACAATCTGGGTTGGGACGGTCTCCTCAAGCTCCCAACCACCATGTATCCTATTCTAGTCAGAGAATTCTTTTGCAATCTTCGAGTCTCACCACGAGAGAATGGTCTGCTTCTTCGGTCATATGTCCAAGGTAAGAGGATTACTTTGAACATAGAGATCTTGTCCACTTTACTTGATATTTGACCAAATGGTATTCAGATCTGTTTTGATGGCGATTCTGATTTCCAATCTGCTATTGAAGCATACCCTGATTTCTATGAGGTGGTGACTAGTTTTGGGGCATATCGATGGATTGTTTTCATGGCCGTTAGAAGCTGCTTGCACATTTCATTATGGAAAATATAATGCCCAAGACGGGTCATTTTTTCTAATATTCGCCCTTACTCTCTCTACTTGCTGTATAACATGATCATGGGGAATGAAATATGTCTGGGGTATACTATTACGAGAGAAATGAGTACTGTGATAGATGATCTTGAGCGCAGCTTACCCTTCGGTAACATAGTTACTGTGATTCTGCAAGCATATGAAGTTTTGACTGAGGATGTTGATGGTATACCTATCACTAGATCATTCAACCAAAAATCCATTCGAAAAATGAGAGTTGCAGAATTTTATGAGTCCAAAAATGATGAGCGTAGTTTAGAGGTAGAGAGAGCAGGTGAGGACATGGAGCTTCCTGATGTGTCACATCCTATCCCGGTCCATCAACCTACTGATATAGCCAGTTCATCCACTACTATTGAGGCAAAAATAGCTGAGATGAGAGGAGACATTGCAGAAATGAAAGGAGATATAGCGCAAATGAAGGGTGAGATGGCAGAACTTCGATCTTTTGTGGCTTCCATGGATGCCAAACTAAGGTCCATCGGTATAACACCCATAATATTTTCATATGAACTTCGATTGATGTGATTCAAAATAGGTTATTTTTAAAATTAATTTATCTACAACATTCATGAAGAATATATTTTAAGTTTTAGAATATTTATGGCTCTAAATGGGCCCAAAATGTAATCGATGCATTTCTTAAATAACTCATCATCATAATAATTTTATACTGGTACTCTTACCACTCCAAACCGCTAAATAATTATTGAATAATGCCCAACCTTGATCGTTTTCAATGAAAACTCATTTTTCATAAATACATCTATTATTTTTAATGTTTATAAACATTTTCCTGGCTCAAATGCCCATTTAATGAAGTAAATTCATTTTCATAGTCCCGGGACCTTACGAGTTTCATAATATTTCTTTACACAATCATTTAAAATTTTAGGTTGTTACAAAGCCCCTCTCGAAACATATTTGGGTCCATTGCAAAAAGAAGAATCTATCACGATGTTAATTAAGAAAGAGAGACCAAAACTCTAATACCAATTGAAATTTATGCAATGGACCGACCAATTAAGAACAGACTGGAGTGAATATGCTTAATCAATTTTCTTATAATTTTAAAACCTAAAACTTCAATAATGTTATTTTGAAAGCCACCGAGATTACTCAATCATCAAAACTTGGATTAAACACAAAGATTGAATAAGAAGATGATATTCAATAATATTAAATCAATCTTTTTTACAATGATTATGATGAATAAAAATCAAACGTACCTCAAACAATACTAACCTCTCATGGAACAAATAGTTTATGAATAAAAACATTAAAACAAAGGAAAAACATGCAATCCTTGAATCAAGTTGAACGGAAAAAATCTACATCGATCTAGAAGAGAATGGAATAGAATTGATGCAACCTAAAACTTGAAATTCCAAAACTCGATGGTTGGAAAAACTCAAGAACTAGAGATAAAATAAATAAAATCTATAAATAAAATATTGTCCAACTTAAGAAAATACTCTCTCACACTATTCTAGAAATATATGAGTCTAAGGTATATGAAAAGTATATACATTAGTACCCAAGACGTTCTTATATGACCAACAATGTAAAAATCCTAATTGGGAAGGATTCCCAAAAGAAATAGGAATTTTGTAAAAACTTCATGTACACGTACACAGAAAGACTGTACCGGTACCCAGAGATTATGTTCTGATCTGCAAGAAGGCCAGTACCGGTACATGGAGTTGTACAGAGACATATAGCTTTTGAAATTTTTTTATCATTTGCCTTCAGAATCCAAGCTTCAAAAATCTATCTTCACTTTAAATCTTCAAATTACACCATCAATTTTTCGAACCTATGAAATTATACTTAATAAAGCTTGGAAAAATATTAGTATACACAATGAAGTTAAAATAAATTAATCAAATAATTTAATAATTAAAATAAACTTATTTCAATATTAAATTAAATTCCAACATTTCAAAAATATGAAAAACAAAGATATTATGAAAACACAATATTCCAACACCCACATGGACTTAGAAATACCCATTGTGAAGGCTGGTTTAAGATTATGGTAAAGTAGTTTCTTCTTTACGTGTATGGGACAAAAAAAAACCTCAAGAGTACTGAAATAAATAATTTAGAGAATGTGGCAATGTCTCAAATACCTTCAAAGTACATAGAAACGAAACAACGTGATGCTGTTTTAATTATGGGTTTCATACCATATGAGGTGTTTCTTTTGCAATATAGTAGTATACTTGGGTAAGTATATGGTCTTTGAAACCCATTGAACCAACCTCACCACGTGGATTTCCATATGGAAGGAGGATGACATGACACATGGGCAGAAGTGTTTTTGCGTGCTCACAAGTGGGACGTCCTATGCATGCATGATTAGGATTTCACATGAAATGAATTATTCAAGACTCGAGTCTGTAAGATATTATTCGTATTTGATTTGTATATCAATTGAATAAAAAATGAAACTAAATTTTAGACTTGTTTAATAAATGAAGTAAAATTGAGTCTACAATATTCGATTCGACTAATCACTACAAGAAAAAACATAATTGCCGACTAATCATTTGGTCGCCAAAAGTCCATTTTTTTGTCGCAAAATGGTATTGGCGACTAAAAAATATTGGTCGGCCCACTTGTTGACAAAAACCCGTCGGCAATATCTCTGTCGACCAAAAAAAAATTTTTTGTCGCCAAAACATATTTGGTCGCGAAATTATTCAGTTGCGCAACATATATGATTCGCGACCAAATTTTAGTCGCCAAATGTATATATATTCCGTGACCAATATTTTGGTCGCCAAATGTATATGTTCTGCGACTAATTTTTTGGGTCGTCAAATGAATATGTTCCGCGACCAATTTGTTGGTCGCTAAATATACATGATTCCCAACTAATTTTTTGGTCGCCAAATGTATATTATTCGCAACCAATTATTTAGTCGGGAAAAATGTATTTTAAAAACTAATTATTTCTTTCTTGGTGTTTGTAAAATTCAAACATGTGACTTTTGACCTTTGACTCAACACTCTTACATGTCCATATGCGCCCAGGCTCCAACCACTACACTACACACTCATTTTATGTCAATATTTTCATTATCTAATATATAACATTAATTTGAAAAGTAAAAAATACAAAAATAAATTAGTTAGTTTTTGATTTTTTGTATGACTTCTTTTGTTTTTAGTGATTTATTATTTATTTTTTTGGCAGATGTGAAGTAAATACACATAAGCATGAGTTAAGTTAAGTTAATTTAAGAGAATGAATTAAGTCATTAAATGTGATTAAGTTTGGATCATAGTTTAGTACTTAAGTTAGGAATTAAGCCATTAAGCTGGATCTCGACTTTTTTGACCAAATTTTGAAGATCTAAACCATTAGATATGTTTAAAACGCGTTTTTAAGTTCTTGTGCAAAGATTTAAAAAAATAGTACCCAGAAGAGTCTGATCGGAGAAAATTTTTGTAAAACGGTTTTACAAGAACGTACTTTGATCAAGCCTTTCTAGGTACTATTTTTTACCAAAACTTTGCACATGACCTTAAAAACACATTTTGAACACATCTAACGGTTCTGATTTTGTAAAAAATGATTAGGTGGAATTGAAGTGATGCATTATAGTACTGAAATTTCACGAGAGACGCTAAATATATTCTGATCGCATGTTTGTCGATATCGGATGATCGTGATTTTTAGAGAAAATGATAGAATCGATATGATATTAAATAATAACAGTTTAGATCGAATGTTTGAAAAATTTATTCTGGACTTATCTTTCAATTCTATACATCGAACTTACTTGTATATGAACTAAGGTAGTATGTTATAGTATAATGTACGATAGCCATACAATAGGAACACAAATATGACGATCCACACCATTCACTTTGTTTGTATCAATATTTTAATGATTCTCCTCAAATTTTTAGTCTATCGGATTTCGAAAGGTATTTCATTGCAACACAATTACGACGATATTCATCATTCATAACGAAAAATGGCTTTTAGATCCTATTTGTTAGTACTGTATGAATAATTCAAACCGTTAGATGATTTTAAAATAACATTTTGTACGACCTTAGAAAAAATAAGGCCAATTGAATATGCGTAATTGGTAGATCCAAAACTCCGGGTTTTGAAATCTATTGGATGTGTAGCTTGGATCAACGAGTTATGCATATTCAATTTACCTTATTTTTGCAAGGTCATACAAAACATTATTTTAAAATTATTTAATAGTTCAGATTATTCATACGGGACCAAAAAGTATGACCCCAAAAATCATTTTTGTTATCAACGGTGAAAATCATCATAATTTTGTTGCGACGAAGGACCTTTCAAAATCCGATAGACTTATAAATTGGAGAGAATTATTAAAACATCGACGAAGACAAAGTAAACGGTAGGGATCGTCATACTCGTGTTGAGATTGTGTGTCTAGCATATATTATAGCATAATAAAATAACTTAGTTCATATACAAGTAAGTTCGATGTATAGAGTTGAAAGGCAAGTGTTGACTCGTTTTACCGAATGTTTGATCTAAACCATTGCGATTTAATATCTTATAGATTATATAACTCTCTCCAAATTCGATGATCATCCGATATCGACAACCGCGCAATCAGAACACATTTAGTATCTTTTGTGCAATTTTAGTACTACAGTGTATCACTTCAATACCACCTAATCATTTCTTACAAAAATCAGGACCGTTAGATGTGTTTAAAATGCATTTTTAAGGTCATGTGCAAAAAATTGGTAAAGAATAATATCCGTAAGGGTTTGATCAGAGTACATTTTCGTATAGTAGGTTTATGAAAACCTACTCCGGTCAAGCCCTTCTGGGTATTATTATTTAACAAATATTTGCATAGGACCTTAAAACACATTTTAAATGGATCTAAAGGTTCCGATCATTAAATTTTAGTCTAAGAAGTGGATGTCCATTATTGCGAGTCGGTAGTCGTAGCACATACTCGCAATAATAGACATCCACTTTCCAGAGAAAATTGCAACGATCAGAACCGTTAGATCATTTTAAAATAACATTTTGTACAACCTTAGAAAAAATAAGGCCAAATGAATATGCGTAATTGGTAGATCCAAAACTCCGAGTTTTGAAATCTATTGGATGTGTAGCGTAGATCAACGAGTTATGCATATTCAATTGACCTTATTTTTTGCAAGGTCATACAAAACATTATTTTAAAATTATTTAACGGTTCAGATTATTCATATGGGACCAAAAAGTATGACCCAAGAGTCATTTTTGTTATGAACGGTAAAAATCATCATAATTTTGTTGCGATGAAGGACCTTTCAAAATCCGATAGACTTATAAATTGGCGAGAGTAATTAAAACATCGACGAAGACAAAGTAAACGGTGGGGATCGTCATACTCGTGTTGAGATTGTGTGTCTAGCATACATTATAGGATAACAAAATAACTTAGTTCATATACAAGTAAGTTCGATGTATAGAGTTAAAAGAAAAGTGTCGACTCATTTTACCGAATGTTTGATTTAAACCGTTGCGATTTAATATCCTATCGATTCTATAACTCTCTCGAAATTCGATGATCATCTGATATCGACAACCGCACGATCAGAACACATTTAGTGTCTTTTGTGCAATTTTAGTACTACAGTGTACCACTTCAATACCACCTAATCATTTCTCACAAAATTAGGACCGTTAAATGTGTTTAAAATGCATTTTAAGGTCATGTGCAAAATTTGGTAAAGAATAATACCTGCAAGGGCTTGATCGGAGTATATTTTCGTATAGTAGTTTTATGAAAATCTACTTCGATTAAACCCTTCTGGATATTATTATTTGACAAATATTTGTATAGGACCTTAAAAACACATTTTAAACGCATCTAAAGGTTCCGATCATTAAATTTTAGTCTAAAGAGTGGAAGTCTATTATTACGAGTCGGTAGTCGTAGCACATACTCGCAATAATGGACCTCCACTTTTCAGAGCAAATTGCTGCAGGCCCCAGCGAGGCCCCAGCGAGGTCTGCCAGGCCGGAGGAATCAGCGAGGAAGATCTGAAGAAGGCTGTTGCCGAAGCGGACAACAAAGCTTATGCTGAAGGTGTGAAGGACACCACGGAGGTGTACC
>NMUG010009485.1:0-11261 GCA_002855965.1 Monotropa hypopitys | reverse complement strand
ATGTAGTCTTAGAAAGATACTATCTTAGGTGTAACTCCGTAGCCGTAGAAAGATAATAATGGGAATAATAAGTTCAACCCGTAGTCTTAGGAAGGTACTACCTTGGTTTTAAAAAATAGATCTCCATAGTCATAGAAAGATACTACTAGGTATAATAAATTTAAACCTGTAGTCTTAGAAAGATACTACCTTAGGTTTAGAGGGATAGAACTCCACAGTCGTAGAAAGATACTAACGGGCATAACAAACCCAACCTGTAGTCTTAGAAAGGTACTACTTTAGGTTAAAGTTTCTGAGAATTATGAACTTGTAGTCTTAGATAGATACTAGCATTGTTCATGTAGATCTGGATCCATCCGGGCAGAACCTCCCCAAACCCAAAAACCCTTATCCAAAACCATTCCAAAAATCCCTAACCCCATTTTCAAGCCCTACCACCTCCTTTCCTTCAAGAACAACACTTGTTCTTGAACAAAACTTCATTTCCAAGCCAAAATCCAGCAACCAAAAATCATCCCCATCAAATTCAAACCTTCAAAAACCACCAAAACTCTACCCGAAAATCCCAAAAACAACCAAACGCAGCCGAACCTCTGCCAAATTTTCTACAAGCATTTTGTTTTCTATCTTCTTCTTGTTTTTTGAGCATTTTCTCGGTAGAACGTTCTAAGTTATAGTTTAGTATTAGTATCGGTTTCAATCCGGATACTATACTTAATTATAATTTACAGAACTTACCGTTAGGAATTTTGCTTCCGAAGTGTAATTAGTCAAGGTAAATACAGAAAACAGTTTTGCATCTTTGTCATATTCACTCTCTTTTATTTTCTTCTTTTCTTCCTTTTTTATCCGCTGCGATGTAAACGTCAAAGCGAAGAAGATTCGTTTTCATAGTATATCCCGACTATCGGCATTTGTACGGCTATGCCTACTCCGATATCTTCGGCGAGAAAACTATCGAAGACGTTTCTTTTATCTATATATATATAAACATATATAATAAAGAAGACGAACATTTGCGTCTTTCTTATTATTAGAATTTGACGCATGCTAGGCTACGCCTGCTTCAACGTCACGTACGAAAAGAACGTAAATACGTCTTTGCCTTAAAAATACCAAAAACATGTTATTGGCTTCTTTTCCATTTTTCTTCTTTATTCAAAGAAATGATCTTCAAAGATCTCGGTTAAATGATATCTCGGCCTCGCGTATGGCTATGCCTACCGGCGGTTCGGTCAAATAACTAGAGATCTTGGAACATTTATTTCCTTGAGTAAATTAGAAATTGAACTTATAAAAATCAACTTATGAATTTTTGGCTTACAATCGCGACACGTCGTTAAAAGCCAATCTTTCATTTCTTGAAATTTGTAAAGGAGGAAAACAAAAACCCGTCTTGTTCATTTCTATTTTTCATTTCTAAATCCGACCTCGTCGGTATATTGTATATAAGTCGTCCATTTTGGAAATATTCCGACACGACTTATATATAATATTCTACCCTGCTATACGTATTTATAAATGTATATACATACATATTTAGATCCGTTTTCTCCTTCTCCTTCTTACACATTTCACCTTTTAATTTATAAAAGAAAAGGAAAAATACTTATAAAAAGCATAAAAACAATAGAAGTCTCTCGATTCGTATCGTTCAGCGAAAACTTGCAGTAGCTGACCAATTTGGATCAAAAAGAGTGTCTTATGAATCGGTACACACCGGGCCATTCGACCTCTTTTGAGATTCCCAAAATCTAAGAAAATCAATTCTCTCATTGTAATACAAAAAAACATCTTTCCAAAATTAAATTCCTTGATTCGTATCGTTTAGTGAAATCTTGCAGTAGCTGGCCGATTTGGATCGAAAGAATACCTTATGAATCGGGTCATACCGGGTCATTTGATATTCTTTTGGAATTTCCAAAAATAAGAACAATCTCTTTTCTCAAATAAAATAAGACGCTTTAAATCAAAAATTCAATTCCTTGATTCGCATTGTTCAGTGAAAACTTGTAGTAGCTGACCAATTTAGATCGGGAGAATATCTCGAGAATTGGTTCATACCGGGTCACTCGATATTCTTCTGGAATTTCCAATATCAATAACAGAATCATTCTTTTAATAAAACCCTGTCGAACCTTTGTCCGACTCAAAAATGCAAAAACCATCAAAAAGATCAAAGTTCAATTCATTCTTTAAATTCTTTTCATAAAATCTCAAAAACGAAATCAAGGCGTTGTCCATCTGTAAATCCCTTTTGAATTCAAGCATCAATTTATGTTTATTTCTCTTGACCGAGAAATCATTGATTTTAAATTGGAAGAAAGTTTATTTTTGGAAAGGAAGTACCGAAAGGGCGATTGGGATGCCTAACACCTTCCCCATTCGTAACCAAATCTCCGAACCCAATTTTCTAATTTCACAGACCACCTTTTCTTAATAAAACTGGTGACTTGGCACACCATAACTCAATGCCGAGTGGCGATTCTGAAAAACAGATTAATAATAGGATATATATTGCCTTGGCAATTATAAAACCGTTATTAAGTCTGAACATTTTAAAAATCAAGTAAGTCCAACCATCATCAATTTTCATTTATCAAACGTCGCATTAAACTCTGAAAATTCAAAGTACGTCATCCAGAAACGCGACCCCCGAAAACATTGGGCGGAAGCGAAGAAGGGAGGCGGAAGAATTTTTCCGGCGCGACAGTAATGATTATTATCAGTTTTGAAGAATGGTGGTTACTCGTTCACCTCAGCAGAGTGAAGCGTTGTCGTTTGGTTGCTGTCCGGGTATCTTCACCTACTCTCGTAGTGCGGCTGGAGTAGGAGAAGCTGGGGGACAATTGTGGAGGGTTAAAGTATAGATTACACATGCTGCTCGGATTGGGCTAACAAAGATGTCATTCAGTGCGGCCAAGGTGTCAAATATATTGTGTGGTGATTGAAGGTAATATCTCCTTGTTTGGCACCGCGGATAAGGTCATCTCTCTGAGATTAGGATATTTGTGTGAGATGTCACATGGGAGTATTGTCGTTGCTGATTAGATTGTCCATGATTAGCTGGTGATATGTCCAGCAGAGTAAGAAGAATCTGTTTAGATATATGCTTGCCAGATTGTAGACGGTCTAGTTGGGATTGTTGTGCTAGGATTAGTGGTTGAGCATTAACCGAAGTGATATAGCCAGCCCGTGCATTTCCTTGTATGCAGTGCGGCCAGAATTAGGTCTAAAAGGACATTCTGGCAGTGCGGAAGGAAGGTGCGCGGGTGGATTATGACGGACGAGTTAAGCCTTACAATAATCATGAATGTCGGCTGAGGATAAGGCAAGGCCAGTGCGGCCAGCATCTTTAGTACGGGATCGTGTCAGTGCGGCTGTTTTACGTGCGGGCATCAATTGGTCAGTCAATAGCATTGGATGCACGCGTAAGTCCTACACCATCACTTGAATCGTTAGGTGTTGAATAAGAAGATAAGAAGGGAAGATGTAAGGTTGCTACGGGGCAGAAGACGAGGAGTCGTCTGACCACGTTCATCCCCCCTCCTTGATGAGAAGTCAAGGAGTTAGAAGGTCACCATTAATGAAGAGAGCAGAGATACAAAAGGAAACTTCTTCACCTGTGAAAGGTACATTCTAAGTAATTCGAACTCTGGCTCTTGAATTCTCTCTGTTCTCTCTCTCTTTCGATAAGGATTTGGTTATTCCATTTGGGACTAACTTAATCATCGGAGGGCCTTCCAAGCCACAGTGGCGGAGGGTCTTCTAACTGTTTTTTGTGGTTGCAGTGCATTGGCGTGGGATCGGACAGTGGTTGAGGAGTATTTAGCGGGAAAGAGGTTCTAAGTTCAGTTCAGGAGAAGCATTCAACGACACTGAGGTATTCACCGTCGACATGTTTCATCCAAAAATTAGGCCTAAACTGTGAATAAAAATATGAATATTTGGATGAAGCAGTTACATTTATCCGAATGAACTAATTTTTTACAGGATAACATAAAATATATTTTTTTAAATTTTTGAACGGATCGGATTTTTCACCCGAGGCCCGAGCATATGAGTCTCGGGTAGTGCATAGAGTGATGGGCGTGAATTGAGAATTGTGATGGGAGGGGGTGTAGCAAATTTTTTAATAAATGTAGAACTTGATAGAGTTAATTCATTGATATATGAGTTTACACTCAATATTACAAAAGATTCATTGAATTAATCCTTAATCATACTGGACTGGATCCTTTAGAAACCAAACAAGAGGACAGAAACACAAACAAGTCCTTATCACTCTCCAATTCATCTTTCACGTGGTGACAAATCTCAATGTTCATGGCATTTCTGTGACCTTCTCATGAGGGTATCTCTTTGTCCATATTACATATCCTTTTTCTTCTCTTGTTGAAAGAATCTTTCATAAAACAAATGGAACAAAAAGTAAGGCCAAATTGTACCTATGTCCGGTTGTTGAAGCATTCCTTTCTTCGTTTTAGGTTCATGTTTTTAAAGTCATGTTGTGTCTCAATCCTTTTCACATTACATATCTATATGAGCTACACACACCCCGGCGTACCGAGTTGTAGAAGGACATGACTGATAATTCAATATTACATAGGGCCTTGGATTTGAATCTTAATAGATACGAAGTATCAGGGATTTTCCAAGTGCAGTGCTTTAGTGCTCAACTAAATGTACATGCAAAATCATGTACCTATGGACTACTGAATATTCTTGCAATTTGCCTCCCACGCGTGCTTCAGGGGTGACGGCAGTATGAGACCCTCAATGGTGGGGTATACCATTTTTTGTATGAATTATACACATATGTTTGATACACGCTACACGAATATTGAGTTTGATGACTTTTATTTTAATCTTCACATTATCTTTTATTTTATAAAAATACTAAAATATTTTCCAAATCTCGGATCGTTATGTATTGTAATGATCCGAGACTTGGAAAATATTTTAGTATTTTTATAAAATAAAAAGTAGAATAAATTTAAACATTTAATTTAGAAAAATTATATTGGAATTGAAATTATAAGAAAGTATCTGGCTTAGAAAATATTATAACATTTGACAATGTACGAAATTGTTTTTTGTTCAAACCATGAAGCGCAAGGTTACAAAAAGGTAAGGTAACATAATTGTTAGTGTTTAATGTATATACTGATGTTGCGGTTTCCTTTTCATAATTCTCTTCCTCTTTTGCCCGATGGGGAAAGTCCTCGAACTCTACATCTTATAATACATTGCACCGTGAGTGAGGAACACTCAATAGTACAAATCCAACTTTTAACTAAATAATATGACATGACGGTGATAGTATAATAATAGTGTCGCAACACTTGAATAATATCCTTCCTTAGCATAATGCCCGATCCATTTCATTCTGTCGTCCATTATTTCATAGAGTATACCAATACTCGTTGATCACCTCTGACAAGTGATCGCGTACCCCGTGCGTCATAACCTCATGGGGCCACGGATGCATTAGACATTTATAAAAAAGGAAATAACATTTAGTAAAGTGATAAGTCTAGGATTGATCCGCAGGGAATTGAAGGAATTATAGGATTGCACTTGGTATATACGATTTGATTTGCGAATGAGGAAGAAGGACGCTACTCTTGAATTGGTTTTGATTAAAACTACAAAACTAAAACATAAGACAAGAAAGAAATAAAACTAAGTTAAACTAATAGGAATGGTCTAGGGATTTCTAATACCTAACCTAGGATATTCTAGACTTCTCAATGACAACACGAGTGAGGGATTATGGCCTAGGACCTCACACGGAAGGTTTAGTTATCAAGCACATGTCATGAGTCAATAAATGGTGCGGAGCTAGAATTTGGTTCTAATAGACATTTCCTCGAACACCTAGGGTGACATAGCTATAAGCATGGATCATGTCAGGGTTTATTGTCTACGACCCATTAAGAAGGTTAACAACCCTTAGTTTAGACATAAATTGACGAACCATATAGTCCTAAATCCAACGCAACCTCAAGATCTCAATTATCTAATGATTAGGTGGGTTCTAAGGGAATTGGTCCATTGAGGAAATTTGTTGAACACCTAGCGGGACATCGCACCAAGCATGGGTTGTGCCAAGATTTATTGTCTACAACCCATCAAGGTGATTAACACCACTAGATTAAGATCCTAAGGCATGAACTAAGACACCCACAACCACGACATGCAAGCAAAAATATAGAAAAATCCATCACAACCCTAGGTCTTGGGGTTTTAGTCACCCCATGACCAAACCAAGGAGGTTAGCCCTTCCTACTACCTATTCTAATGCTAGGAATGCAAGAAAACATAAGGAAAATATGGTATAAAAAATGAAATACGAAATTTATTAAACATAACCCATGAAATAAATTACATAGATAAAGAAAAGGAGAGAAGCCTTGCAACGTTTGTGAAGACAAAATCTTCCCAAACTCCATGGATGCAACCCAAATCAAGAGAGAAGAAGAAGGGAGGTAAAGAAAGAAGCTCTCCACTCCCAAAACCCTAACCTACAACATAATATGAATAAAAAATGTATAAAACATATACAACATGAGTTTATATAATACCCCATCTAAAATGACTATAATGTCCTTAATTGGACTGAAAAGTGCAGAAAATACACAGAGGGACCAGTCTCCAGTGGCTCGGTAGATCGGTACCCTTTACAAATTTTGGCCACTATTCATGGAGGGACCGGTCTCCCGCAGTATGGGAGATCATTATCTGTTGTTCTGGTCAAGCTTCTGGTCAATTAGGGACTAGTCTCCAGCGGCTCGGGAGACCGGTATCCCTTGCTCTGATGTGCCTTCTACTCTTTTTGATAGCTCTCGCTCTCTTAGGTGCTCCAAAATAGACTCCTCATGGCTCGGGGTGTCTCAGGGAACTATTGGATGCATCCGGGGATCACCAAATAGCATGAAACAACATGAATAACAGGTAACAACTAGAAAATGAGGTTAATGCGCATATGAACTAAACATCAATGAATTAACAAATAATTATAACAAAATAGGAAGAAATAGACACACTAAATATGCAAAATTGTGTGTCTATTGATAATCATTCACACGATCGATAAAGCTACAACATGATAAATTCTATCCTAGATTCCATGCTTCGATAGGGTCCCACGTAGCTCATATGTCCCATATAAATTAATTCTAGTAATGAAGATTGATCCAATTCTAAGGTACATTATTCGTATGTGGGTTCAATTAAGGTTAAGCATGAATTCGATGATGAATGTTAAGTATGAGTTTAAAAAACATAGTTCAAACGTATGCAAGGATACTTCTATAAAATACTTATTTCTTTTAAAATCTAAATATTAATAAATCATAACTTTGTTAGATTTTAATTTTTAAAAATTTGGCCATTTTCTATAACTACAATTCTCACTAACTTTTTTGTAGCTAAAAATGCTTATTCGATATAAGTTCATATGGTTTTTAAACATTAGTAAGTTGGGAAAGTTTTGCATTAGAATCACTAAAATATAAAGTATTCGATTTTTGGGGATTTTTTGAATATGGATTGTGGTGCCCGGATTTTTTTGCATAGAGAAAAAGCTATCGACTTTACTGCGATGATTTTTGAACATGCTACTTATGAGAACAGTTGGGACCATTTTTAAAAGTTACAAAATCACAACCTAACTTTGATGAGAGTGTGTTAGGTCACTCAAAATTTCTCATTCATATGAGAACGGTTTTTTTTTAAAATTGTCATCCAATATAAGGTTGATTTTATGTAATGTCCCAGTTTGATTTACGATAAAAAAATATGGGTTTGGAGATTTAATACTACAAGTGAGGAAGGCATTAGGCATCCCATATCATCTTTTTGGTACTACTACTTGTAATTGACCCTTTTCATATTGATAATTATCCTTGGCTTATGATACCATATAAATACAATGTATGAGAATTTGATATTCTTGATCATCCAAAGTATATCGTGTTAGTATTTTTAGTGTTGACTATTTTTTAGAACCTATATTCTATTTTATGGGACTTGTAACTTATTGTTATTTAATTCCGTATTTATCTTACTTGATTTCATATTCACATATAATAATTTCCTAAACTTGTTTATATATTTTGGTATAGGTTCGGGAGGCCAGAAGATCCAAAAAACAAAGCTTAAAAGTTGAGTTTGCTAGTGTCAGGCAACTTAGGATCGCTCACGCGAGTTCGAGACAAGTCTGGGAGCAAAATAGAGTAAACGGACAACTCACTGGAGTCGAGTGGATCTCAAAGTCACTCGAGCGATTGGACCTTTGCTCGAGCGAGTCTAGTTTCGCTCGAACGAACTAGGCTACATCAGAACAATATTTGAAGGCTCCTAGATTGGTTACTACATCAATTTGGTTCTTATTTTGGACATTTTGAGGCCTATTTAAAGATGCCTTGGAGTCCCTCGTCAGAGACACATCAATACAACATACAAGAGAGAAATATATAACTTCAAGAGAGATATTCAAGCCTAAGAAGATTTTTATAGCATCAAGTTATTTATTGTAGAAATCATCTTTCTTTATTTATGATTTGTATTCTCTATTTTATCCTCGTTCTTGAGTTTTTCCAGTCGTTCTTTATTAACAGATTTGTACTTTTAAAGACGAGGATACACTATCACTTTTGTTCGTTCGTTGTAGAGCGCTTTCATTGGGTCACTGTTGATCCTTTTTATTTGACCGATAAACTTTCCATGTTTATCATTTTCAAACTTTTCTAGATCGCTATAGATATTTTTGTATTTCATGGAATAAACTTTCTAGTTTAGATTCGCGGATCATAGTTTCACGAGAGGTTAGTATTTATGGAGGGTTTTTTTCAACATTAATCTTTGTAACAAGATTGTACATACTATCAATATATTGATTCAATCTTTTTTTTTATTAAACACCTGTGGTAACATATTTTCGTATTCCTCCTTTAACTACTTCTCTATATTATTTATTAGTTTCAATATTTTTAGAAAGTTTTTTAAAGTATTTAAAAGTTTATTCACCTCCCTCTAGACTTTTCTATCGTGGTCCATTGCATATTTTGAATTAGTATCAGAGCAAGGTAGCTCTTTTTAAAGATTAAAATCTTAAGATAGATCCTTATTTTGATATGGATCTGAATATACATCGAGAAGGGGTTTCTAATGTACGACCTTCATATTTCGATGTTAATGATTATTCTTATTGAAAAAATAAATGACTAATTATCTTACCTCTATAGATATTCGTGTTTGGAGGTTTGTTAAAAATAGTTACACTCCTCCTAATATCTAAGATCCTATTATTAAGAAAATTACTATCAAAGATGAAGAAGAATGGATCAGGACTGAAAATAATAGTCTAGAATATAATGCTAAAGCTTTATTCGCTATTTTTGGTGCTTTAAGTCGATCTCAATTCAGCCTTTGTGTCCTAGTGTACCACATCTAAAGAAGTATGGGATATTTTAATAATTCATCATGAGGGAACACACACTGTCAAATTCTCTAAATTACAATGTTTAACCACTCAATTTGAAGAACTTAAAATGTCAGAAGAAGAGACGTTTGACACTTTTGTTGCTAGATTAAGTGATATTGTTAACACTTTTCACTCTCTTGGTGAGCCTTTAACCAACTTAAAAATATGTTGTAAAATTATTTGTTCTTTATTGGATTGTTTTAAATCTAAGCTCGATGTTATTGAAGAAAGACCTGAAGTATACACTATGAGTTTTGATGAGTTGATAGGAAAAATCCAAACTTATGAGTTTAATCACTTACAACTACAAAAATCTAAAGGAATTGATTTTAAAACTATTGCGAAAGAACCTAATGTTAATAATGAGAGTGAAGATGAAGAAGAATATGATGAAGAAGTTATTGCATTATTTTCGAAATTAAAAAATTTATTAATCTTTGAAAATCAAAATCTTTTGGCAATTCTTCTATTTCCTCAAGGGGCAAAACTTCTAAACCTATAAATCCTGTTGGAATTCAATGTCATACATGTCATGGGTATGGTCATATCGCATCATAATGTGCTAACACTTTAAAAATTTTGAAGAACAAACAAAAAGATTTAAAAGCTACTTGGGATAATTCGAGTGATGAGGAAGCTGTTATGAGTGGATTTGTTATAAATGAACCTAATCCCGACTATTCTGTTTTAATTGCTATCGTTGATTCTCTTACTCCTTCTACACATACAACTTTTGCTTCAACGAGTTCTTCATAAATTTACAAAATTAATAAAAGCATGAAAATTTATATAGTGAGTGCATGCGATTAAAATTCCTAAAAAAGATCAAGGTGAGAAAATTTTGAGCCTTAGAAAAGTCCTTAATTCTAAAAGCATTGAATTTAAAAAATTACAATATGATAATCTCAATTTGATTGAAAAAATTAACAAGATTGAAAAAGAAATAATTGAAGGTTTAATAGAATTGGAAAGAAGAAATTAATTAATTAACAATATCAATAATGATTTTTTGGTAGCATCCGATGCTATAAAAAATTTAATTCATGTGATCTTAAACTTTAATTGGAAATTAAAAAGAGGAAATTAAAAATCTTCAAGAATATGTTTTTGAAGCATCCAATATTAGAAAGGGGAATGATTGTGGGGATGTTAGACTTGCCAAAATGTCACGCACGTTTAAAAATAAATGTTGTTTGGGTTTTATCAATCCTCCTTCTCTTGAATCTTAAAAATCCATTAAATTGATCTCAACTAGTTTTATTAATGATTCGTCATCCTCTTCATGTTATGATCCTCCTAAAATAAACGAACCAAACTCTTCAAGTTCTCAGGATAAATCTAATAATTTGAACAAAATTAAGAAATCTTATAAGAAAGATTTTGCTTGTCACTTTTGCGATAAAAATGCATATTCCTCCTTATTGTAAAAGAATGATGCATAAAAACAATAATATAAATCAAGAACACTCAAATAAATCTTTTAAAAATTAACATGGTAAAGTCATCATGAGTTCAAAAAGAAAGTTAAAAATGTTTTGGGAAAGAATAATCAAACTCCCAAAAGGAAAGTTGTAAATTCATATGAGCCTAAAAGATCCTCTCTCTCCAATGTCAAAAATATGCCTTCTTCATCTTCTTCAACTTTTTAAAAAGGGGAAGTTTACTATTTTTCATTCCCATAATTATTTTTTCAAGAAACTAAATCACTTTATGAATATCATCCAAAATTTGGCATGTGATATTGAGAATAAGGGCTTAAAACATCAAAATA
>NMUG010009484.1:0-11262 GCA_002855965.1 Monotropa hypopitys | reverse complement strand
TTCTCTGTGGGCGATTTACACCTTTGTGGTGTGCGATTCTTGGTGCTCTCTTTCATCACGGCTTCTCCCTCCAACTCCGGCGCAGGAGTTTGTCTCCGGCGAAGCTTGAGTTGTGCTGCGAAGCCTTGGTTGTTGGTTGAGCCACTGTGAGAGTTGTTTATGTGTGTGTGACTGTTGCCCTTGGGCTTGGGTGTGCCGTTGGCGTGGTCTCTGTGACCCTCCCTCCTTCGCGTCTCCACCGCGACTGTCCTTGCGATGATTTGGGGTTCAGAAAGCTGAGCCTACTTCGTGTTTTACTGCGGTTGTGTGGGTTATACAGGAACCCCCCTTTCGAGAACTTCTCCTCTTTGTGATTTACGGTTCTTTGATTTTTTTTGTTGTTCTCCGCTGCAAATGTTGTGACTTCTATGTTTTCCTCTTGATTTTTCCCAGATGCCTCGTAGCGGATACGGTGGTCACGGTTCCTTATAGTGGTATCAGAGCTCGGGGACGCCGACGACTCGCCGTGCCGGACACATTTCCGGGTGGGCGAAGGTACATCTGCTCGGTACCTGTAGAGACTCGGCGAAGGCAACCCTCTAATCTGAGAGTGGATGGCCTGCTGGAGGAAGAACCGAATGGTGTGCCCAGGCTTGGGAGAACTCACGACTCCCTTCGCCTAAATGGTGCACCCGGTTGTAAAACAAACAAATTATAAGGGGCTCTAGAAATCTGTTGTGGCTGAGGGTTTCCTACCGGAATCCCCTCCTCTGGTATATGTTACTGGACCTTCTCTTTACTGTTTTTGTTTCGGCTGCTTAGAGTTCTAAATCTGTTGTGTTACTCTCAGCACAAAAGGGTTGAGAAGTGTAGATTGATATTAGTGTAAAAACGTATGTGTGGGAAAGAGCCCACACTCCCTTTTATATTAATGATAAAAGGAACAATTACACATGGGTCCCTGAAAATAGGGAGCAACATACAAAGGCATTTATAAAGAAGAAAAACAACATATAACAAAATACACGGTTCCTAGAGATATTCTAACACTCCCCCTCAAGCTGGAGCATAGATATCTCTCATGCCAAGCTTGCCAAGAATTTCCTGAAACAGTTTACATCCAACTCCCTTAGTGAGAATATCTACGAGTTGATCTCCAGTTCTGACAAATGGCATGCATATAGCTCCACTGGTAAGTTTCTCCTTGATAAAGTGACGGTCAATCTCAACATGCTTCGTCCGATCATGCTGAACTGGGTTATGTGCTATGTTAATTGCAGCCTTGTTGTCACAGTAAAGGCGCATGACATCCAAGTGAGTGATTCCCAAATCATTGAATAGAAGTTTGATCCATAGAAGCTCACATACCACCTGACCCATTGCTCTGAATTCTGCTTCTGCACTAGATCTAGCCACTACATTCTGTTTCTTGCTTCTCCACATAACTAAATTACCACCAACAAAGGTACAATACCCTGACGTGGATCTTCTATCTGTAATGGAGCCTGCCCAATCAGCATCGGTATATGCTTCAACCATCAGATGACCATGTTTGGAGAAGAACAAACCCTTCCCTGGAGAAGATTTTAAGTACCTCAGAATCCTCATAAAAACATCCGAGTATGAGGTTTTAGGGGAATGCACAAACTGACTGACCATACTAACGGAGAAGGCAATATCAGGCCGTGAGTGAGATAGGTAGACGAGTTTCCCTACTAGTCTCTGATAACCCCATTTGTCGGTAGGTATCCCATTATCATCACTATCCAGTTTCAGATTTGATTCAATTGGGATGTCACAAGCTTTGCAGCCAAGCATTCATGTTTCCTCCTGTAAGTGCCGAAGAAAAACAAGTTGGGGCCGACCTACAGGATACCGGGAGTAGCATTGCATCGGCTCGGTTCAACAAGCAGATGGGTCGTCACCAAGGGTCAAACCGGCGGTGAAGTTCCACGATGCTCCCGTCAGCTCAAGACCTTGAGGCTTCGGCAATTCATGGGGAACAACTACCCTTTCTGGTCTGAGATGCATGGTACGTGCACGCGACCGAATCCTCCTCGGGGAAAGTGTCCCGGGATCTCCGCGTATGTATGCACACGACAGGGCAGCTTTATCTCGCCCCGAGGTACTTGGGCGGCGAGTTGGTCGGCCACGCGCCAGCTTTTTGGTCAGAACACTTTGTTCAAGAGAGTTGGTCCGACACCACGCATGCCAAAGCACGTAGCAGCGACGCGCCGTTGCCCTATATATACGAGACTTGGAGCTGGAGAGAGGTACAACACATTTTCCTACCCGAAACTCTGTCCATTTACTTTCTCTCTCTAAGCCTTGCCTGACTTCATCATCGGAGGGTTCACCGGCGACTTCAGCCGGTAGCCTAACATGTGTTCTTTGTGCAGCTAGGTTGGACTCCATCCGGTTAGACCGTCGGCTCAGTATCTAAGGCCAAAAAGACAAACCCCACCACTTCAATTGGCGATTCTGCTGGGGAGGTCTTTCTGAAGCTCTAATCAACATTCAGATACACAGGATGGCTTCCAAGGATAGGAGTTCAAGGGAAAATCCGAATGAGGTTAGGAGAGACAAAGGGAAAGGAGTGGCCCGAGCAGGAGACTCCTCTCTACGAACTCCTGAGCACACTCATACCGACGTTAGCATCCGCTCCAGTGACTGTCCGCCACCCCCAACCAAGCTTATGACGAGGCAGTACATTCGTAAGTTGGAAGGGAATTTGGGCCGAAGGGACCAGCAAATTGATACGCTCAGGAACGAAATGATTCTCCTACGCCAAGCCACTGAGAAGTGGAAGGAGGTGCCAGTCCCTAGCCGCGCCGAGGATGACCGCGTTTACAAGGAACCTTCTCAGAGTAGGAGCAGATCAGAAGAGGGGAGGCCGTCGGTACTGAACAGGCTAGGGAGGCAAGAGGAGGAAGCTCCTGAAAGGAGGGACGACGAAGACCGACGCGTCAGGAGGAGGATATCTCCTCGTCGGTACAGAGACGAGCATTCAGCCTCAAATAGGCCTCCAGTGTTTGATCGGCTCGGTCCGAACGCCATTCCGGCGGCTCAGAGAGATCGTCAAACTCGTGAGCAGTCTCCTTCCAGACACCGTAGACACGTTGGTCACAGAGGCAGCCGACACACGGGGCAAGAGGTAACACAACGGACTCATCATCAGGAGGATGACCGTCACGAAAGATTGATTTGCTCACCATTCACCCCTAACATTGAGAGAGCAAGACCTCCTGTCGGCTTCTTAGCGCCGAAGTTCAATAAATATGACCCGAAACCGACTCCTACACTCACCTTGTCCACTACAGGCAGATGATGTCACTCTACTCCAATGATGATGCGTTGATGTGCAAGATGTTTCCCTCCAGTTTGGGGGACGTCGGACTTCTCTGGTTTGACCGACTACCGAAAGGATCCATCACCTCTTGGAAGGATCTCTCTTCGGTCTTTCTTGTCCGGTTTGTTACTAGCTCCCGACCGAAGAAGGAGGTGGACTCCCTGCTCGGTCTCAGACGAGTCAGGTCTGAGTCCCTGCGTCAATACGCGGCCCGGTACTGGGATCTCTATAACGAAAATGAAGATTGCGACCAGAAGATAGCCGTTACTTCTTTCAAGCTAGGGCTAGACCACACTAGCCGAGAGTTTGAAGATCTCATGTTGTTCCCTCCTGCCACCATGAATGAGTTGATGGCCAGGATTGAGCTGCATGCCAAGTTGGAGGACGCAAAAGAGGAGAGAAGCAAGTCAGAAGCACGGTCCGGCAATCAGGCCAGCGCCTATACGGCCAGGCGGAAATAGGCAAATACCGTGGAAACAGGAGACCGACGAGCTCCCAAGCCTTATGAATTCATCGCTCACACAACGGTGTTCAAAGAACCACTCTACATTTTGATCCAAAAAATTGAGAAAGAGACATGGTTCCGATGGCCGGAGCGTCGTTTGGGAGCTCCAAGGAAGCATAATGACAGGTTCAGATGTTCTTATCACAGAGAGAAGGGTCATTTGACGGCGAGCTGCCGAGCATTCAAAGACTTCCTGGAAGA
This sequence comes from Monotropa hypopitys, assembly GCA_002855965.1. Classification (NCBI taxonomy): domain Eukaryota; kingdom Viridiplantae; phylum Streptophyta; class Magnoliopsida; order Ericales; family Ericaceae; genus Monotropa; species Monotropa hypopitys. Next base: position 7,228 of record NMUG010009484.1, on the reverse strand, counting down.
AATGGTGACGGCCGGCAACTAGCAGGAATACGTCGATAGCACCAAGACGGCCGCCAAAGTAGAAAAAGATGAGCGAAAGGAAGAAATCAGAACAATCAACGTGATCCACGGTATGGTGGACCGCGGCCGAGAAAATAGACTGCGTGCCGAGCTGAAGCATAGAGCCACGGCAGAGGTAATGACGGTTCAAGCTGGGCCTAAGAAGCTCAGAGCGACCTCCATGTCACGCTCGAACCAAATTAAATAAATTAAATTAAAATATTATAATAAATTAGAACAAAAGACTAAGGAAAATTAAATGAGAGTGGAGTTAACATTTTTTTTAAGCTATGATGAATTTTTGTAATAAAATACAAGGCAATTTGTATTTAATTGTTTATAAGAGTGTAAAGATGGCAAGCAAGGGAAATAACCCTTTTTAATGAAGGGCAATGGTGTAAATGACTTTTAAAACCTGTCATTAGAAGTATAAAAGGGGAGGGATTAGCCATTAGGGTTATACAAACATCCTTGGTGGCTCTAGATCTTAGAAGGGATTAAGGGAGAGAGGGAGAGAAAAGCTTGGAGTTTGGAGACTTAGAGAAAGAATCGAAGGGGGAACTCTCAAGCAACTTTGTTCACAAGATCAAGGAGGTAGGGTCTGTGTTTTTACTTTTCTAAATTCGTGCTTAATTAGCCCTGGATTAAGGATTCTTCCTTAATCACGTTTAGGGCTGATTAAGGGAACCTAGTGAACAAAAATCATGTTTTTGAGTGTAAAAACTTAATCTTTGAGGCTCAATTTCTAGTATGATTTGAGAAAGACATGTATGATCAAATTACAGTAGTTAGTTTGGGGTTTTTACACAAAAAATTTAGTTTAGACGAAGTTAATTAGCAAAACGATTAGCAGAATTTTCGATCTTCTTGTTTCTGCACAGACCGGTATACGCACCGGTATACCGGGCGGTACGCCGGGCGGCATGCCGGTTGGCGTACCGGCCTTCGTTAAAATGCCCAGTAAACCTTATAGAAATTGTGTACGAAAAATTGTACTAACTGGCATGCCGGGCGGCATGCCGGGCGGTACACCAGTTACTGTACCGGTTACCATACCGGTTTTGGTCGATTTTGGACAGTGAGTTTGGCTTTCATAAAAATCAGAAATTTACATTAACCGGCATGCCGGCCGGCATGCCGGGCGGTACACCGGTTGTGTACCGGGTATCATACCGGTTAGAAGGATTTTGGGAGAAAATGGTTTTGGTCATCGGGAGTTGATAATTAATCAATTTCAAAATGTTTTAAGGAGAAATTATAGATTTTGAGGGGCTATAAAATCAGTAAATAAAATCCTAATAAATTATAATTTAGTTTTTGGAAGTATTATTTATACGTGGTATTATTATAACAGGAGATCAACCCGGATCTTCCAAGGCACCCCAGTAGGTCCTTATTTGACGAGTACACGCAGCAGGTGAGTGTGTAGCGACCCTTCATATATATATGTGCCTTGTTGATATATGCGTTCGTGTGTGTGGTGGTTGCGATTACATGCTTTTTATATGATAACTGTTTAGGAATAGTTGTTTTCTTTTTCTACTTGCAAGCATGTGAAAGAATGGAAACATATTATAATACATTGATGTTGGGATTGCGGGACCAATGACATGAAAAGAGAAATGTGGTGTGTTGAGGTTAGGACTGTGGGACCAATGGCTTACGAAGAGGATCGTGCCATGCTAAGGTTGGAACTGCGGGGTCCAACGGCATAAATTATAAATTGAAAAATGCTTTAAGCAATGTGATATGTTGAGGTTGGGACTGCGGGACCAACGGCACAAAAGATAATGGGGAAAAACCCCTTTACATGTTGAAGTCGGGCTGCGGTTCGGTGACATGGTGTGTGATGAGATTGGAACTGTGGGGCCAACAAAAAGGAAAAGATATAATAAACATGTTATACAAAAATTTACAGAAAAACAATGCATGAAACGTGATATGTGTACGTGATAGATGGGGAGAGTCACCACCCCTTGGACAGTGATATGTGTACGTGATAGATGGGGAGATTCACCACCCCTATGGACAAATGCATGATACGTGATAGATAGGGGAGAGTCACAACCCCTTAGTTGTTTGCTCTTTGGTTGTACTTTAGATGTACTTTACCTATACTTTGTCTGTTTCTGTGAGTTCTTTTTATATTAGTAAAGTGCATATATCGACTGTTAGCTGACACTCCTGGATATCTGTTGCTGTTTGTTTTGCAATTTATATCCAGGTCAGGAGGAGTAGCTGGTTCACTTTTGATAGCCATTGCCAGGTTGCCTTGCCGAGCCGTTTAGAGGTTGCTCTCTATTGGAGGTTTTACTTTACAGTTTTCAGTAGCTGTTTTGAGAGATAGACTGGTTGTACTTGTCAGACTAGTAGTGTGAGTTGTTTTGGTTGGCTAGCAGAGTTGTTTTTAGACTACTTGTTGGAGATTTTATTTATATTTTCGCTGCGGTGGTTTTTATTTTTCAGTAGATCTCTGAGTTTGTGGTGATTTTTATCACTTGAGTTTTAGTTGTGGTACTTTGTAGTCATCATCCATTGCCAGATTTTAATATTTTTAAGATATTCTGGAATGGGTCGTGACAGCTTGGTATCAGAGCTCTAGGTTGTTAGGTTCTGGAGTCAGTAGTGTTTGAGGTTTTGAGGAGAGAGTTGTTATGAGTCAGTAGGGTGTTTATTCCGGGACTATTATGCGTGTTACTTTGACACCCAGGCAACTACCTTGAAATCCTATTTGAAAAGCGCTTGATCAACGTATTTTTCAAATGGGAAGTCTTGGGCAGTTAACTGGAAAAGCATGATACATTGGAATACCAAGTCTAGGTTGAGTCGAGAAGGGTGTAAGAGTGTGATGGTAAAGTGTTTGAGAAGAGGAGAATCGGCAAAGGCATGGCTTGGAAAAGGAACCATAAGGCTAGGACACTTAAATGTTGTATAATTTGTTTATTTATAAAAATTGTGATGAAATGTACTATGTTGTGTACTTTTGTGTGATTGTCTCTAATAAATCTTTTTGACAATCAGGAGAGTATTATGGAAAATATAGAGGATGCCGCTTCTCCTGGACCTACACAGGGTGAGGTGAATCAGCCTCCTGCTCAGGGAAACCCACCTCCAGCAGTTCTAGAGAATCGGGTTGAGGCAGCTATGGCTCAGTTCTGAGAGAACCAGGCTGCTTATATTCGGTGGCAGGCTGCTCAGAGAGAGGGTGCAGCAGGGACCAGCTTGTTGGAGAGGTTCCGGCGGATGTACCCAGCAGAGTTTGGTGGGGGAGTATGCCCCGCATTGGCAGAGGAGTGGCTTAAAGGGGTTGAGAGAGTATTGCGTGCTATGTGCGCATCTGATGAATAGAAAGTCAACTTGGCGACTTTCAATCTGAAGGGCGAGGCCCTAATCTGGTGGGAAGCTTACAGCCGCCAGCTGACTACTGTAGAAGCGGGTGGAGTTCCTAGGGTTGTCACCTGGGACTTGTTCTTGAAGGGATTCAATGACCATTTCTATCATGAGAGCTATCGCACCGAGCAGGAGAATGCTTTCTTGTACCTAAAACAAGGAAGTATGTCAGTGGATGATTATGAGATAAAGTTTGTTGTTTTGTCTCGCTATGCAGTGGAGCTTGTGAACACCGATGCCAAACGGTGTAAGAGATTCAGAGGGGGATTGATCCCCAGTATTGCTACTCGATTGACTCAGTTCAGAGAGAAAGATTATGCTGATCTTGTAGAGATGGCCAGGATGACTGGCAAAGATGTGCAGATTTTGGATGATGATAGAGCCAAAAAGGGGAAGACTAGTGGTGGTTGGTCGGGGAAGACGACCAGTGATGGGAAGACCTTTTCAGGCAGGGGGCACAGTGGCTCCAAATTTCAGAAGAATTGGCAGAGAGAGAAGGGCAGTCAGGGTGGCAGTCAGTTTTCTGGGGCGAGTGTTCAGAGTGGAGGTTGTCGTTGTTTTCAGTGTGGAGGAGAGGGGCATCTGGCCCGAGATTGTTCTGAGAAGAAGACAGAGATGCCAGCTGTGAAATGCTTTTCTTGCGGAGAGATGGGGCACAAATCATATCATTGCAGAAATAAGGGTAGTGCTCCAGCATCTTCAGTGGGCAGTGCGGCAGTAGTTCCGGGCCGTGATCAGGGTACTACTGTTGTTCCAGGCAGAGTCTTTGCAGTGACACGTTAGGGGGCCGAGGCAGCACCAGATGTGGTCACAGGTACATTTCTTATATCGGGTTTCTATGCCCGAGTTGTAACGACCCGTATTTTATAAAGTATTTTCCGGAGATTAAATTCGTATTCTTGAATTGATTAGAACCTTAATTTATTTTATCTTAAAATTCTAGTGTGATTTTAAGGTGGTTGACCCCTGATTATGGTAGAAAATTCGATTACGAATCCAACGCAACTTGAATCGTCTCGATCGGAGTCCGGATGAAAGAGTTAGGCTCAAAACCGTTTCGGTAGCAAATTATAGAAAATCCTAAGCGTGGACCAACCGGTTGGGTATGTGGTGCAACCAGTTGGGTTGCATGTCTGCAGAGTTTGAGCAACTACCGAGCGTGGACCAACCGGTTGGGTTGCGTGGACCAACCGGTTGGGCTACCGTGAAGGGCAGATTTTTGGAAGGTTAATGAGGGGCACTTGTGTCATTCCATACTCAACCCCCTCCACTCTATACACGAATTTTGACCTAAATTGTGTTCTAAACACATCTACATCTTCTCTCTCTACCTCCCAACCCTCTCTCACTCTAAAAAGCTCCACCTTCTCTCTAGATTTCCCACCAATCTAGCCCTCTCCTCAAGTTTTGCCAAGATTTAAGTGCGTTCTACACGTCAAGGGCTACCCGGGAAGCACCATTGTTCGACCATCTCTCAAATTCCAAATTTTTGGAGCAAATTTGAGGTAGGAAATGTTTATTATCTTGTATACCCTTGACTATGCTCTCCCTCTCCCTGGTGTGTGTGTTCCAATTTTTGAGAATTTCATGTCTACAAATGCAATTTTGAAATTGACCTAGGGTTTGGTCTTAATCCATGAAAGTTGTTGAGGGCTTTGGTGTTCTTCATGTTTAATTGCAACTCCCAAATCTTGGAAAACCCTAGATTTCTACAAATTATGGCTTTTAGTGTATTGAGCATCACATGGTAAAATTGAGTGTGAAATCATGCAATTGGGCATAAAACATGTAGGATTGACATGTTGGACATATTCATCATGTTGGAGAATTGGTGGCGTTGTTGAGTCTTGCATGAAATTGGTAGAGATAAATCGCGTAATTATTCATGCAATTGGGCATCCTTGGTGTGTGTGATGCATGTGGTGTGTAAACTATGTGTGTTGGTACATGGTCACATTGTAAGATTGTGAATATAACGAAAAGGAAGTAATGACACATAAATTGGACCTTGCCTCAACCCATTCGCATGATTTTTCGGAATGGAGGTTGAGCCCATTCGCGTGATTTTCGGAATGGTATAATAACATCTTCGCGTGATTTTTCGGAAGATTTGTTCATGTTGGTTACAATGATAGGGAATTATAATATTCGACATTCGCGTGATTTTTCGGAATGTCAAGGCATTTGCGTGATTTTTCGGAATGCGGGATGGTCGCTCCATCCGCGACATTATGCACAATGGGGGTAGCGTAGCCCTCCCAACGTTACTTGGGGAATGATGGATAGGAATGGATAGCGTGTCGGCCAACACCTATACCAATTCCACCCTATCAAAGTATTACCACAATATTCGGATCAATGTGAAATAGTTGGATAACTTAGAATAGTCTGTCATGAAATTATAAGCGGTATCCCCATATGAAACCAAGAGGAAGAAATATTGAATTCAAGTATGTATCTCGAAGAAGTGGAAAACAGTATGCATGTTCATGAGCATATGTTCTAGTCGTTGTTTAACATACCTGGCATGTGATTGTGTGGTGGAGTCACATAGTAAAAATGGATCATCGCCCTTATCATGCATTGTACATATGCATGTGTTGCATGCCCGACAATCACACACTAGTTCACGCTAGTCTTGAGTATGCTTGATAATAGATATTTCCTACTTTAGCGTGACACGCTCTTTTTTTAAAAAAAGGTTCTGCAGGTAAGAAACAAGTCGGGGAAGATTTTGAAGCACTTTGATCATTTGGACAATTTGGTAGTTTTCTTTGAGAAAAACATGTACTCTTTTTAATTTGAAAATACCCAGTTTGTGGGTTGTTTCATTTCATGACATGTAATAACTTAAACTTGATTTTCCTTCTCTTCTACCCATTCTATGGTTTGGACTTATAAGTTAGATTTTCCGCACTCACTCTCGGATTTTTGGATAAGTTTGTAATGGGATATGACTAGTATTTAATCTTTGCAAATAACAATGATCCTTACTTGTGTCCCCATTTACAAATAAATTGTATTTCAAAAAAAAATGGCTTGAAAATCCGGGGCGTGACAACTTGGTATCAGAGCTTTCGGTTTCGAAAACTTAGGCCTTTGGGGAGACTCTTGGTCTCAATGGATTGCATTGTGTGTCATTGCATTATCTAGCATGGGTGTAAATGTGTAAAGCATACATTGGCATGATCCATAGGCTTGCATGAGTTGTGAAGTATGCATATGCATGGCTCCTTTCCTTTGGTTGTAGCCTTGTGGCTCGATTCCATTGACTATGAGAATCCTTTGTTGGTATTGTTGAGTATTCTTCCCTTGGTTACGTTTTGCTTCATCGATCGAACTATTTGTTAGAGCCTTGTCTTGTGCTCCTTTTCTTACCGAATTCGAAATCTTTTGTAGAATGGTTCGTCGAGGTCGTAGGAACAATGCTAGGGAGGCTCACAGTGAAGAGGTTGACGATCATCGTGCGGGTGTGGAGAATGTCGCACCTCCTGTTATTCCGGTTCCTGCTCCAGAGGGGCTTGTCGCCCCTAGTCAGTTCGCTCGTGAGCTTGCGGCCACTATAGTCGAAGCCAGTCGTGGATTTGCTTCTCCTCGAGAGAATGCAGGAAATCGTACTCTTGATGCTTTGCGAGAGTTTCGGAGGATGGATCCTCCCAAGTTCAGTGGGGAAGGTGAGCCACTCGAGGCTGACCATTAGCTTGTAGAGATCCGGAGGGTGTTCGATAATTTGGGCATTACGGAGGACAAATTGCGTATCACTTTTGCGTCCTATCAGCTTTCAGGAGAAGCTATTCTG
>NMUG010009483.1:0-11266 GCA_002855965.1 Monotropa hypopitys | reverse complement strand
TTAAATAATTTAAAAATAAGCGATTAAATAGATTTAATTCTTAAAAATATTCGTAGCGCGATTTTATTCTTAATATTGCTCATTGGATGATTTTTAGGTGAGGAGCCGATATTGTCTTCATCGTCATATGAGGAGGATCAGATTCTTTAGGGGAATCTTCAACCTAGCTGGTCTTTTGGTGTCAGGTGATTACTCAGTGAATTTCATAATTTAGAGCCCTTTTTAATATATAAATATATATGTACAAATGCATGTTTTGAAAGGTGTTTTGCGAACGGTGATAAATCTACGGATTACAGATTTGGGGAAAATATTTTGGGTGAATAAATTGAAAAATAAAATGGTGATTTAATTATTATAACGAAAGGTGTTTTATGAAAAAGGAGTCGAGAATGAGAAATGTGAATTTTAAAATGGAGTAAGGTGTTTTGAGAATAATAAAATGAGGGGTTTTCATAAAATTGAAAAGGAGGATTTTGGTGAACTTAAATAGCCTTGAAACCCACCTTGGGGTTGATATCGATGGGTGTGCCTACTGCGGGCCTAGTGTGCAGAGTTTGTGCCCACCCTGGGCCTTGTGTTGGGAGTTTTTGTGTCTACTGCGGGCCTAGTGTGCAGACTTATATCCCTATCGCTGAGAAGAGCTACGAGCGACCCTTTGATCATCACTTGTGCCTATCCGAGAATGTTCCCAAGGTTTCAGATCTGACTTAAACGGGTGGTCACCAGACTTAATGACCCTTGGCTATTATGGCTCACGGGTGTGGTGTGGTGTGTATTCTGGTGTGGTGTGGTGCGTGTTCTGGTGTAGTGTGGTGCGTGTTCTGGTGTGGTGTGTGTTTAGATGAGGTGTAGTGTGTTGTGGTGAGTTGACTCAGTTTCTGGTGTTTTCACTTGTTTTCTGGGAGATTTATATAAAAGATTTTAAGATGAATTTTTAAAGGCGAAAGTGTATTTTTTAAAGGGTGAAATGGAAATTTAATGGCGTTTTGTGAGTTGTGGATGTTTTAAAAGAGTTTTAAGTGTTCAAATGAGTGTTTTATAAAAAGGGATGGTTTGGAAAAGGTGTGCGTTCTAGTGGTCTGGGTGCGTGGGTGCGTGGGTGTATATTTTGAAATATAAAGGTGATCCTTATTTATTTTACTCCATCTACTTTATGTTTTTATATGAGTATTCACCAGCTTTCCCTAGCTAACCCTCCCTTTTCCCTTCCAGATGATCGTTGTTTCAGTTTAGTTAGAGTCCAGCAGTCCAGCAGTCCAGTAGTTGAGGAGTTGAGCTGTGAGCATTTGAGGTGCATGAGTAGTTGGTGTGAGGAGTTGGTATTCCAGTAGATCTGTTTCAGGTATATTTTAATGTATTTTTGAGAGTTTTCTATTGATTTGAGTCTGTATCATTTTTAATATGAGTAGTAGGTGTTGGGTGTGTGAGTTAGGATAGGTGTTTAATCCCTTTTCAGTTTTTATTGAGAGTGGTGTTTAGTTTAGTGGTGGTTGATTGCCACGTGTCCGTCTCTAGATGGCTGCCTCTATGGTCATCCGGGATATGGCGTGACAATTTGTGGTATCAGAGCGAGGTTTAGAGATTCTGTAGACTAGTGGAGTCAGCTGAATGGTGGACAATAGGGTGTCATCGTAATTCGAGTCAGAGTTTAGAGTTAATCCTCGTTTCATGTCGTATAGTTCCGGTAGAGCCGATTTATTTAAGATGGCAAGGAGAATGTAGAGAAGTATATATAAACTAAGAAATGAAATAAAGAGGAAATTTTATAAATTATGAATAGATTGGAAGAATCCAGTAGAGGTGAGTGGGTAGGAGCAGGAGTCGGGTAGTGGCGAGATGAGAGAGTTGTGTATTATTTGATCGAGAGATTGCATATAGTAATTTGAGAATAGTGCATATAGTGGTTGAATTAGAATCTAGTAGAATATCAGTATGGTGGGAGTTAATGTGAATAGGAACTTGAGTATCAAATTAGTGAGAAGTGTTAAAGAAGTAAGGGAAAGAGTGTGCATCGGAAGTGTGGTGAGACATTGGAGGTTATTTAGGGTGAGGAGAGTTTATATTTGCATATTTAGGAGGGTGAGATGAAATGTAGGTGGATTTTGAGGATTAGTTGCATGTAGAGTATAAAACTTGGGGTGAGTATAGTGTTTTGTCTATATTCAATCGGGCTTGACACATGTGTATTTTGGCGCGTGTGTGTTTCTTTGGATTTTGTGATATATGATTGAGACGTATGGATTGATTTGGGAAGGTGAGTGGCCAACACATCTCAAATCAAACTTTCGATGTAATTTGGTTATCACATTAGGTGCATGTATGGTGAGATGTGTGTTTACGGTATGTATAGTGTTATGGATGTGTAGGTGTGTGATAATGTATTGTGAAAGTAAGTGGGATATAAAGGGGAAAGAGATGGTGTATGTGCGTATGAGAGTACACGAATGAGGTTGTGAGCATTTAGGTAATATGGAGTCGTGACAGTGTGATACGAGATTATTATTTGGAAGTGAGAGGATGTCTGTGAAAATTTCGGAGCGAAATTTCTGTAAGAGGTTGAGAGTTGTGAGACCCGATTCATTAAAATATGGTAATTAAATTAATTTAAATAATTAAAGGGGATTAAAAAATAATTAATTAATGGTGCGATTAAAAATTTAAATGGGCGAGATTAAAATTCGAAAATAAGAAATTTGGGGGATTGTGTAATTAATGTTTAAAATAAGAGAGTTAAAAGATCAAAATATTAAAAGGGGATAAAATTTTTTTATTTTAATTAAAATTTAAAAAAAAAACAAGTGTATGTGTGTGTTGTGTGTCCTCAAAATAGAGGATTGGGGTTATGCAACAGAAAAACAATCGGGGGGAGGGTTTTTGAGAAAACCGACAGAGGGGGAGGAGAGACGGGAAGCGCGCGTGAGAGAGAGAGGAGGTCCGGGGAGGGGATGCCAACGCCGGTGCCGGAGGGAGAGGGATAGAGAGAGAGGGACACCGGAGAAAGAGAGGGAGAAAGGTGCATGGGAGGGGAAGAGAGGGAGAAGAGAGGAGGCGAACGGGAGAGAGGGAGAGAGGAGATCGGAAGAGAGGGAGGAGAAGAGAGGAAGAGAGAGGGCACGCGGAGGAGGGGTGACACGACAGTGGGCAGCGCGCGGCAGCGCGCGGTGGTTGTGGACAGGAGCGACAGGTGACGCAAGCGGCGAAGGTGGTTGTGGCGTGGAGGCGGTGGCGGTGGCGCGGTGATTCCCGGCTTTTGAGTAGCGACGTGCGGTGGCAGGTTCCAACGATTGGTGGTGATTCGCGGCTGTAAGGTACGTGTATGTATTCAATACGCAGTTGTGTGTTTCCAGCGTTGGACTGTGTTCTGTATATGTGCGTTTGTGTTCGGTGGCTGTGTAGTTGGGTTGTGGTGGTGGCATGGTAGTTGTGCTAGTTTGGCGGTGTTTTGGTGATTCTGACAGATTGATCGGGTTGCGGGTTGGTGGTTGATGGTTGCGGTTATTGTTTTTGGATTGGTGTTCGGCGATGGGTTTTCGGCGGTGTTTTGTATAGTGGAGGTGCTAGTGGTGTTTAGTAGTTGTTCGGTGCGCGCGCGGTGTTTTAGTGTATTGACGTGTGCGTATGTGCTTTTTTAGACGCATGCCTAGTTCTGTATATTTTGTGGTTGCAGTGGCTACGCGAGGACGGATTGGTTGTTTGAGGTGACGTCGGTTCCGCGAATCAAAACAAATTGAGGTAATTAATTTTATAAATTAAATAATTTAAAAATAAGCAATTAAATAGATTTAATTCTTAAAAATATTCATAGCGTGATTTTATTCTTATTATTGCTCATTGGATGATTTTTAGGTGAGGAGCCGATATTGTCTTCGGCGTCGTATGAGGAGGATCAGATTCTTTAAGAGGAATCTTCAGCCTAGCTGGTCTTTTAGTGTCAGATGATTACTCTGTGAATTTCATAATTTAGAGGCCTTTTTAATATATAAATATATTTGTACGAATGCGTGTTTTGAAAGGTGTTTTGTGAACGGTGATAAATCTACGGATCACAGAATTGGGGAAAATATTTTGGGTGAATAATATGAGAAATAAAATGGTGATTTAATTATTATAACGAAAGGTGTTTTATGAAAAAGGAGTCGAGAATGAAAAATGTGAATTTTAAAATGGAGTAAGGTGTTTTGAGAATAATAAAATGAGGGGTTTTCATAAAATTGAAAAGGAGGATTTTGGTGAACTTAATTAGCCTTGAAACCCACCTTGGGGTTGATATCGACGAGTGTGCCTACTACGGGCCTAGTGTCTAGAGTGTGTGCCCACCCTGGGCCTTGTGTTGGGAGTTTTTATGTCTACTGTGTGCCTAGTGTACAGAGTTATATCCCTATCGCTAGGAAGATCTACGAGCGACCCTTGTATCATTACTTTTGCCTATCCGAGAATGTTCCCAAGGTTTCAGATCTGACTTAAACGGGTGGTCACCGGACTTAATGACCCTTGGCTATTATGGCTCACAGGTGTGGGGTGGTGTGTATTCTGGTGTGTTCTGGTGTGTGTTCTGATGTGGCGTGGTGTGTGTTCTGGTGTGGTGTGGTGAGTGTTCTGGTGTGGTGTGTGTTCAGGCGAGGTGTAGTATGTTGTGGTGAGTTGACTCAGTTTCTGGTGTTTTCACTTGTTTTCTGGGAGATTTATCTAAAAGATTTTAAGATGATTTTTTAAAGGCTAAAGTGTATTTTTTTTAAAGGGTGAAATGGAAATTTAATGGCATTTTGTGAGTTGTGGGTGTTTTAAAAGAGTTTTAAGTGTTCAAATAAGTGTTTTATAAAAGGGGTGGTTTTGAAAAGGTGTGCGTTCTAGTGGTGTGGGTGCGTGGGTGTATATTTTGAAATATAAAGGTGATCCTTAGTTATTTTACTCACTCTACTTTATGTTTTCATATGAGTATTCACCAGTTTTCCCTAGCTAACCCTCCTTTTTTCCCTTCCAGGTGATCGTTGTTTCAGTTCAGTTAGAGTCCACCAGTCCAACAGAGTTTTCTATTGATTTGAGTCTATATCATTTTTAATATGAGTAGTAGGTGCTGGGTGTGTGAGTTAGGAGAGGTGTTTAATTTCTTTTCAGTTTTTATTGAGAGTGATGTTTAGTTTAGTGGTGGTTGATTGCCACGTGTCCGTCTCTGGATGGCTGCCTCTATGGTCGTCCGGGATGGGGCGTGACAAAGATTGTGAAGCAGCTTTCCAAGAGTTGAAGAAGTATCTTGTTGTGCCGCTATTGATAGCTACACCAGATCCAGGAGAAGTGCTGACGGTATACTTGACAGTCTCAGATCATGCTGTCAGTGCGGTCCTAATTAAAGAAGAAAATCAGTAGCAAGTATCAGTGTATTATGTGATCAAGACACTATTAGATGCAGAAACCAGGTATCTCCCTCTAGAAAAGATGTTCTTGGCTTTAGTTATGACATCCAGGAAGCTACGACATTATTTCTTTGCCCATTCAATCGAAGTACCATCCACTAACCCAATTGGGTCTGTTCTAAGAAATGCAGATCTATCTGGGAGGGTGGCAAGATGGTCGGTTGAGTTGGGTGAATATGACATCAAGTTCGTCCCCCACATAGCCATCAAAGGGCAGGTCTTAGCAGATTTTGTTGCTAAATTCTCTCAAAGTCCTACCCCAGTACCAGCACAACAAAGTGAAATGGAGAAGGTTTCTACACATCCTGAGTTACTGGCTAATGAACCATGTACAGATGAGCTGTGAAAGCTCTATGTAGATCGATTAGCCTGCAACAAAGGATCAGGTATAGGAATCGTGTTAATATCTTTGGAAGAGTTAGTGTAATAGATGGACCTCACCAGGCACGGGCCGGACCCATGCAGCCGGATAAGTCGGCCAGTCTGACCCCCTGCCCCACATCTCACGGAGCAATCCAGGGCTGTCGGCCTCACGGACCTCTGGCAAACTACTGCAGCTGGAGAATAGAACCGGCGGTTCATCATGTATCCTTCACCATCCAAAGCAGACTCACCGGACACCCGAAGGAGCCAAGCTGGGTCGGCCATGCGGCATCCTTCAACCTTCGGCAAACTAATTTCGGACGTCAAGGAAGCCCTGCGTATTCACTCCCCACTGGGAAGAGGAACAACTTCCACTGGCGGACGGTCCTTTGCCGGAGGGGTCCACCATCGGCAGCGACAGGGAACAACGACTTCCGGTAGGCGGTACACGGGTCGGTTGTACAACTGCTGACGTGGTTCGGGTCAGTCCAACGACCCAACAACATCATAGGGCTAACGTTAGCACCAGGCCTTCCCCCGTGTGCATCACACGCTTGCACTTCTGGCGCCAAGTCAGGTTGGCCTATATATACCCCATTCAGGTACTGTTTAGGGGATCTGATCCTGACTCTCTCTGACTGCTCTTTCAGTTTCTGATTGCCTTTCTCCTACAGTTACTGATTTAGCCATTGAAGGCCCTTATCGGTCACTACCGACCGGTGGGCACCGACCCTTGTTTTACAGGAGCCAAGCAGGTGAACCCCTTTCTTCTTATAGGTGACCCGCTCGGCCGTCCGAAGCACCTGTCCTCAACCGTCTGGACAAGCACAGAGGATCCGAAGCCCTCTCCGAATACCGCTCACCACAATTGGCGACTCCGTTGGGGACCATATGTTCCCAGTCTAAGGTGACTCCACATTCGTCTCTTACCTTAGTGCTAACTTCCTCCACAAATGGTTGCGGACGACGCACACGACCATCATCACCGTCGGTTGCCTCTTGCTCCTCCGCCGACATTCATGGCTTCTCAAGACCCACATCTAGCTGCATTCGGGTCCACTTCCCAACAACCCAACGAACAGCTCCGTCAGAAAGACTCAGAGATTGCTTTCCTGAAGGACCATCTTGCAAGGCTTGCCGGTGGTCCCCTCAAAGAAACATTGCAGACTGGCTCTGAGTATATGAGGAGGTAGCCGGACCTTGAGTGACGGGGAAGGCTGAACGATCACGGCTGCTCGGACAAAGGAAAGGCAGTTTGCCGATCCCCCATCCGTGAGCGCGAGTCAGGAGGCCATCATGCCCGGTCCTCCAGGTACCGACCCTCCGTCAGTGCTGTATCCAATTCTCGCTCCGGAAGATCTCGCGAGACTCTTTTCCTGGATGACGGAAACTTGGTCCCTGCTAAAGCCACTTCACCGGGGACTCAGCTCAAGGGAGTCTCAGAAACAGACCACAGGCACCGATGACTCGGGGACCATTAGCACTCTGGTAGGCATCACAAAGCGGATGAATCTTCCAACTTGAAGAGAAGACATCGCAGAGGTCACGCATCCCCTCCCCCTAGAGACCTTAGGGACCAACTGAACTTCCGGCAGAGTCAGATGCTCAGAGCCCAAAAAGAGAGCTGTCCAGCAGAAGGCATCCGTCGACGCTAGGCTCTGGCAGCTCAGCCTCTCCCCCTTCATTCCAGAGATTGAGCTGGCAACTCTCCCTCCGGGCTTCAACCTGCCAAATTTTACCAAGTACAATCCAAAGATGGATGCCTACACCCATCTCATACACTTCAGGAAGATCATTTCTCTCTACACCACCGATGATGGCATCATGTGCAAGGTATTCCCAACTAGTCTTGGCTCTTTGGGCTCCCTTTGGTCCAACAAGCTCCCTTCACGTAGCATTTCATGCTACCGGGACCTTGAGCAAGCCTTTATGGCCCAATTCATCACCAGCAGTAGGCAGACCAAGCAGGTCGACGCACTGATCAGCATCAAGAAGCAGCCGGACGAGAGCCTCCGGTAGTATACAGAAAGATACTGGGAACTCTTCAACGAGATCCAAGGTTGTGATCAGACGGTAGCTGCCTCTTCTTTCAAAAATGGTCTGGAAAGCCACAACCGGATCTTTGCTGACCTCACTCTCCACCCTTCAGTGGACATGGATGACCTCATGCTCCGGGTGGAGAAGTACTACCAGTTAGAAGATCTCCTTTCTGAACGGACGGCTCAGCGCCCAGACCAGCATCCCCAAGCACCACTACCGGCACGTGGCCGGAAGCAGGTCAACACTGTCAAGACTGGTAGGAGAATGGGCCCAAAGGCTCCGAAGGCTCATGAGTTTACCACTGAGACTACAGTGTTCACCGAGCCAATCTACGCGGTCTTGAAGCATATTGAGAACCAATCGTTCTTTGCCTGGCCGGACCACAAACTTGGAACAGTCGCCAAAACGAAGGATAAGCGGATCCACTGCACCTACCATAAGGAGCAAGGACACTTTATAATTGGGTGCAAAACCTTTAAGTCGTACTTGGAGCTCCTGGTACAACAGGGCCACCTAGACCAATGGATCGATCATCAGAAAACACAAGATCTGGCTCAGAGATCCGGACATCCCATCTAGTCGAAGGAGGACGTTCCAATGATCAATGTGATCCACAGCCCCCTCAACAAGGAAGCTGCCGCCTGCCTTCACTTAGAAATCGACCAGGCCTCTGCCCCAAAGCAAGTGCTCACGGTCAGATCTGTTTCCAAGCGGAAGTATGCTTCCGAATGGCCGAGATAGTATATCACTTTCACGGAGAAGGACCTTGACTGAGTCTAGCTACTGCACAACGATGCCTTGGTCGTAACTCTCCACGTCGGACCGGCCAACGTCCGGTGCATTCTCATCGATCAGGGAAGCTCCGTCGAGGTAATGAACTTTTCTTTGTTTCAAGCCCTCAGGCTTTCTGCTGACGATTTGCAGCCTACTGACGTCCCACTCATTGGATTCAACGGAGCTCCTGTCTGACCGCTCGACAAAATTACCCTCCCGATCCGGGCAGGGTCCAAGACAATCAACATGGAGTTCATCGTCGTTGATGTTCCAAGTCCATACAATGCCATTCTTGGTCGGACCTGGATCCATTCCATGCAGGCAATCGCCTCTACCTACCACTAAGTCGTCCGGTTCGTGGGAGCCTCCGAATGACAGAAGGATATCTTTGGCGACCATACGGCATCAAAACAATGCTACATCTCAATCGTCCAAAAAAACAAAGAAATGAAGCAAGTTCAATGGGTCGAGATCTCGGACACCCCAATTCTTAAAGATGTAGGTGCGCTGGCAATAGACAAGATAGTCGAAGAGCTCATCTCGGTGCCGATCAATAAAGATGGCAAATGGTCATTCCTCATAGGATATTCTTTGTCCAAGCCAGAGAAGGAAGAGATGGTAAATTTCTTGAAAGCAAATATAGAGGTCTTCGCCTTAACTCCATACGAGATGCCCGGAGTGGACTCATCATTCATCTATCATCAGTTGAACGTTGATCCCTCCCGGCACCCCGTCATTCAAAGACCACGACGTTTTTTGTCGGCACATACTCAAGTCATCGTAGAGGAAGTTGACCAACTAATGGAAGCCAACGCCATCCGGGAGGTCCAATATCCCACATGGCTGGCCAATACGATTGTTGTCAAGAAGAAGTCCGACAAGTGGTGAGTCTGTGTCAACTACACTAATCTCAATGATGCCTGTCCGAAGGACTGCTTCCCTTTGGACAGGATCGATCAACTGGTCGACGCTACCTCCGGACACCAAAGACTGAGCTTTATGGATGCATACAGGGGCTATCACCAGATCTCAATGGTAGAGCAATACATAGAGAAGACAACCTGCGTCATGCCCAAGGGGGTCTATTGTTACAGAGTCATGCCCTTCGGCCTCAAGAATACCAGAGCCACTTACTAATGGATGGTCTCAATGATGTTCTCCTGGTAGATCAGAGACACGATAGAGGCCTATATCGATGATATGGTCCTCAAGAGTAAGCTTCCGTCCGACCACATCCGGCATCTTACGGAAGTCTTTTAGATTCTCAAACAGCATAGGATCCATCTCAACACCGAAAAATATGCCTTCATTATGGGTTCTGCAAAATTCCTTGGCTCTCTTGTCACCATCCGGGGGATAGAAGCGGATCCCTCCCAAGTCACTGCAGTGTCCAATCTGAGGCCCTCATCTACCATCAAAGAAGTCCAATGGCTGACTGGAATGGCGGCAGCCCTTAACAGGTTTATCAGCCATCTGTCTGATCTTTGTCGGCCATTCTTCCAAGCAATCAAAACCAGCCAGTGCAGCTACAAGTGGACGGAGGAATGCGATTGAGTCCTGATACATCTGAAACAGTACATCTCCAGTCCTCCGGTTCTGGTCACGCCGAAGGACATGGAGGCTCTCCTCCTTTACCTGGCAGTCTCCCAACATACTGTTAGCTATGTTCTCTGTCGAGTTGAAGGACCAGCCAGTGGTCTACTATACCAGCAAAACTCTCCTTCCTACCGAAATGAGGTACTTACCACTTGAAAAACTTGCACTTGCTTTGGTTTCTACTTCTAGGAAGCTTCTACCCTATTTCCAGCAACACACCATCACGGTGTTTATGGAGCACCCATTAAAGGCAGTCCTCTGGAAGGCCGACCTCTCCAATCAAATCTCAAAATGGGCGGTCGAACTGGCCAACTTTGACATAAAGTATCAGCCCAGAACGGCCATCAAAGCCCAGGTGTTGGCCGACATCGTCGCAGAGTTCTCTCTCGGGGTCATCCCCCAGGAAGCTCCGGTAGAGTCTCTAGCCAACGCTACGAATCTACAGGCTACCTCTTCGTCTGTTGCTCTGCCTCCACGGCGCTCCAGAACTTGTGCTCAGCATCTGGCGGAACAATGGAAGCTCTTTCACGGGGACACTTGGAGACTGCATATTGATGGTGCATCTAGCAACAGGGGCTACGACACAGGCATTATTCTGGTTTCCCCATGTGGGATCATCCATGAAAATGCCCTATCTATTAAATATACGACCTCCAACAACGAAGTAGAATATGAAGCTCTAATATCCAGACTCCGTCTTGCCATCAACATTGGGGTTGAGGATATCTTCGTCTACAGTGACTCTCTGTTGGTCGTCAACCAATTGACCGGAGAGTACGACGCCAGAGATGACAGAATGTGCAAGTACCTCAGCTCCGCCATCGAAGAAATGAAGAAATTCAAGACATTTCGGACAGAGCATATCTCAAGAGAATACAATTCACATGCTGACACCCTCGCCAAGCTGGCCTCCGCTTGTGCTCCCTCCGGCCAACAATCGATCTCCTTCAGCTCAATCTCACAACCAAGCTACTGTTAACATTTCAGAATCTGGACAGTGCATCTCCATCTTCAACCTCATATGAAATCACAGTTCATGGATCCATGGATTGTAGCAAACAGAAGAATCAAAATAGAAC
>NMUG010009482.1:0-11263 GCA_002855965.1 Monotropa hypopitys | reverse complement strand
AAAATACGAATGGGACATTCTCCATATGAAACATTTGCTTCCAAAGCAATGGACGACCAATCCAGGACATGAGAGGGATCGGGGTAATACTTACGAAGCATAGAAATATGAAACACATCATGAACACTTGAGATTTGATAAGGCAAAGCCAAACGATAAAACACTTCCCTTATCTGCTCGATAACGTCAAAGGGACCAATGAAGCGAGGAGCCAACTTATCCCTCTTTCCAAAATGAGTAGTTCCACGGCGTGGTGACACCTTCAAGAAGACATGATCACCAACTTCAAAAGACAAAGGACGGCGATGGTTATCTGCATAACTCTTGTTATGACTTTGGGCGGTCAACAAATGTTGACGGATTATCTTGATTTATTCGGTAGTTTGGTTGACGGCTTCAGTACCCATTTCTGTAACATCCCCAATGCCATACCAACAAACGGGTGAACGACACGGTCTTCCATATAATGCTTCGAAAGGTGTCATTCCAATACTCGATTGATAGCTATTGTTATATGCAAATTCGACAAGAGGCAAATGGTTACCCCAACTGTCTTGATAGTCCAATACGCACGCATGTAGCATATCCTCCAATGTTTGGATGGTGCACTCTAACAACCCATCTGTCTATGGATGGAAATCCATACTAAAATGAAGCTCGGTGCCAAAAGATTTTTGCAAACTCCTCCAAAAATGTGAAGTGAAACGAGGATCGCGATCAGATACGATGGACAGTGGTCTTCCATGAAGACGAATGATTTTACGAATATACAATCGGCTCAAGGAATCCACAGATTGAGAAACTCGGACAGGTAGAAAATGGGCCGACTTGGTCAATCTATCAATGACCACCCAAATAGCATCCTCGCCATCCTGCAACTGAGGCAAACCAGAAACAAAATCCATAGTGACATGTTCCCACTTCCATTTCGGAATCGCAGAGGCTGAAGAGTACCCACCGGACGTTGATGTTCGGCCTTGAATTGTTGGCAAATAAGACATCGCCTCACAAAACTTGCAACATCATTCTTCATTCTGGACCACCAAAACTGTCGCCGCAAATCATGGTACATCTTATTCCTTCCTGAATGGACTGCAAAAGGGGAATGATGAAATTCATGAAGAATTTCCTGTCGGCATGGCAAAGGAACAAATAACTTACCTTGATAATGAACGCTCAAATCTTCAAACATAGCCCAATCTCGAGGTACCTCACCCTCAAGATATCTAGAACGCGTGGTTGCCGTTTCTTTATCACTAACTTGTGCTTCCATAACCTTCTGAGATAATGAACACTGAACTGTCATGTTGCACAAAGTGACTGTAACGGCCTCAAAATTTGAAACCTTTTTTTTTGAAGATACTAATTAAATGAAATTAAATTGCGAAACATAAAATCGTCTACTACCATTCTACCCATAATACACGAATGGTAAGAAAAACCACTAAATGGTACAATCGCAAATGATGTCTCAAATAAAATACTACAAGCGATTAGGGGACTTTATAATCGTAGTTCATTTCGCTTTTACAACGATAAGAAATAAACGGAAACACAACCGAGGACTTTATAAAAATATTCCTTTACAATGATACAACAAATGAATAAACGACATACAATGAAATGAGAAAAAGATGGAAAATCTATCAACTACCGAGAGTCCTCACTCCAAGTTCGGCAAGGAACTCAAGTGAGCTACTCCAATCCAAGCGAGCCAAATCCCTATAAAATTGAGGGTTAGGCACCACCGCCTAGTAAAAAAACTATAACCAAATATTTCTAAAATTGGGGTGCACGTGTGTGACGAGTCAAGGAATGTAAATATGTATGCATAGGGATCTCATTATATTTTCCAAGTTAAAAGGTTTCCATTTCATTCTTTGACTTAAGTTTATCACTTGGTGTTTCTCATTACATTTTCCAAGTTAAAAGGTTTCCATTTCATTCTTTGACTCAAGTTTATCACTTGGTGTTTTCAAAGACTCAACGATACTAACCAAAGTGTGACGACTCATAATTTTGCCAAAGACTCACTTTGTCAAAACAAAAGAATAAACAACCATGTTCTCAAAAGATTTGCTTCGTGAATAACAAGGAAATTGGTTTTCAATCTACCAAGTCCTATGAGTTTTAAAAGACTCATTTTCATAATTTTCAAAACATTTGTTTCTAGTATACCAGTTTCATCAATTTCTAAAGAGATTGGTTTCTAACATACCAATTCCTTAAACTATCAAATCAAGTAAATTATTAGGTTTCGGGCAAGTTCCGAGATAGTAGGGGATCAACCAACTAACCGTATATTTCCTAGTATTTCCCAACTCGTCGGGAGGGGCCAGACAACCTCCCATTGCGTAATGTCGTGAACGTAGACATTTAGGGATCAAAATCCCGGGGAAACAGAATCCCATAAGTGTGGCCAATCATAAAGTACTCACATGTTTTATGGTCTTTTATCCAACAATTTTATCTTCATTAAATGATTTCAACACGATTAGGGCAACGCCTCCTAACAATCCAAGTAGACCCAAAACATGAGTTTTACCAAAATTTGTTCAACTTTCGATTTCAATGTGTCAGAACACTAGTTAGACCCACTACTGGATCATAGGAACCAAAATCAACCATTTTCCCCAAATTGATTCAAAAAATGACGCATTAGGGTGTTTCATAAAAATTTGAGGTTTTTCGCAATCGAATGAGAATTTAACTAATTGGCTCCATAAAGAGTTCAATAACACCCATTAATTGACCATTCCAATTGAAATTAACCAAAAGCCCCAATTTAGTCCAACATTGAAAATCTAGGATTTTTATAAAATTTGGGGTTTTTTGAAATTGAACGAAGGATTGATTAATTGGCATCGTAGGGGGTTCAAGGAGACCCTACTCGATATATATACATGATCAATTGAAGGACAAACAAAGCCCACAAGAACTAATTTCAAAAAAATATACATACACCCATAGATTGTCTTGAAAATCTTAGAGAGAGGAGGGGAAAACTAAAGATAGATACAAATGGATAGAGATCTGTACCTTTTTTAATGCTCCAAAGAAACCCTAGGTGAGGGTCATGCTCCAATGAACGATCCAGAACCGTGGATGCGTAGAGGCAGGAGAGGGGAGCAACATTCATGAAGTGGCTTTGATCCAAAACTCCATTGATTGAGTGTAAAAGAAGAGAGAAGGGAGAGAAGAGGGAGAGAGAGAGGAACTGTCGAGAGAGAGTGAGAGGGATGTGCGGCTGTGTTGGTGAGAGTTTGAAGGAGTTAGATACGTTTAGGGTTTTAAGATTTGATATATAACTCACCCCAAAAATCGATTCCAAAACTGCCATTAATGAGCTGTATATCGATATACATCACCATGTATATCGATATACAATCTATTCTGCTGGACCTCAAGAGCAATGTATTTCGATATGCACCTCCTTGCATATCAAAATGCAATAAGAAAAGGAGCTGAGAGGACCTATATATCGATATATAGAAGAGGGGAAGGACCCTTATTTTGATATATAAACACTGCTGTGTGAACCTCAAGGATGATCGGGAGTATTTTGGCCATAACTTCTTCGTCTGAACTCCGATTGAGACGATTCAAATTGCGTTGGATTCATAATTTGATTCTATACGACTTTATTGAAAAAAGTGATTCTATTTGGATAGTATTTCTGGAACTTCAATACACATATCCAAATATATTTACGAACATCCCCACACCTCACATGACCCAAATGAACATATCGGGGAGACCCGAATATTGACGAATCCGAAATTCACTTAATGGAGTACACGAGGAAGACTCACTAACTCAATATTGCAAAGGAGCATATCGAAATGCCGTACCTTATATCGAAATGAGGATGAAGGGAAGGGAGACAAAGGTTGTTGTATTTCGATATACCCTCTAGGTATATCGAAATACCTAAGAAGGAAAAGTGTGAAGAGGACTTCTTATATCGAAATGCACCAAGGGGCATATGGAAATAATGCCATTTCGATAGGAAGACCAACAGGTCACATTTCGATATACACACTTATCGTATATCGAAATGTTCAAGAAGTAAACTTGGGCAGAGGAGTTCACATATATAAATGAGGGAGGGTCAGAGAGAACCCTATATCGAAATGACACCCAAGCAAGGGCCATCAGGAGGCTTGGCCATAACGAAATGAGACACAAGGGAGGGACTCCTATATTTCGAAATATGGATAAAAGAATGGAGATTTGCTTCGAATGAATTTAAATGGAAATTTAAATAAATAAGTCTTCCCAAGAATAAATTTAAAGTGATAGGAAATTACATTTAAATTTCTGGACCGTTACAATCCATCCTCCTTAAAGAATTTCGTACTCAAAATTTCTAGGGTCAACGAGCCAAGATACAACGTCAAGAAAAGAAGTCCTCAATAAATCGAACTGTTTTGAATGTTTCTCCAAACTCCAAGAAACGGATAGGTTACCTCCCAAAACTCGCAACAACAACACCCAACGCCATGGATAAGACCTCAGACACTCGAAACATCGATGGGGGCTACCCAAGAACTTATAACATCGAAAGGAATAATTCGGCGAAAGCAAACTCGCAAAGTGGATACACCGAGGACACGCCGACATGTCAAAGACATGCCGAGGACACGCCGATATGCCAAGTACATGCCGACACACCAAGGACACGCCGAGGACACGCCAACACACCAAGGACATACTGAGGACATGCCGATACGCCAAGGACACGCCGATACAACACGGATACTCCGATACGACACAGATACTCCGATACGACACGGATTCTCCGATACGACACAAATACTTCGATACGACACGGATACTCCGATATGAAACAAATACTTCTTGATGAATGGACAAGCTTGAGCATCGACCAAGAGAAGGAATAACAACTTGCGAGGCTCATCTAAGATCAGTTCAGACATAGAGTCTATATACCACACCACTCCAACAGTTACGGGTGAGGATTTTTGAACTCGACAAGAATCATAGGAGCATGACTACGCAACTACAAGGACGGACACGACTACCTCATCAACTAATACACTCTGAACAATCACAAATCATCGAGCCAAAGGGGAAAGACTCCAAAACTCACACACACTAACCCGTAAACCCACCTAGTGTAGTACCGGAATGACTTATGAAGTTTGATTTGAGATGCGCTGGCCAGTCGCTTTCTCAAAACAATCCTCCACAGTCATTCTTACACCACGTGACACAGACTACAAATACCCGGTCACCAAATCTCTATACAACTAAGTCAGTGCAGATGACCCAAAAGAGATGCATATTCTACCCCAACACTCTCAACACAACTGCACAACATGAATACAACATCACCTCGCTGATTATGTCACAAGACAAACTTCACCAACCCAATAACCAACACCCTACACACTCTCAAACAAACTCCAACAAACGACACCATCTCATAAAGGAATGCCTAAGCACGAAGGGTAAGGTGTCAAGAGAGACGACAACAAGTCGAATTCGCACAATGATGCAGGAACAACGAACGTCCACAAGAATACCAAGTACACATCGAGAGTGAGATAAACTAGGTGACTGTTTCGAGAAACCGAGAACACGACAAGTTAGACAGATTTCCGCACGCGAGATGACTGATGCAGGGCAACTCTAGCAAGTGCCACCACTTCAGATGTTCTACGGACCATCTACAGGAATGTAGAAAAGGACAAGAACAACATTGAAACTCTAGGGTGAGGAGTTAGAAAACTTTCCAAACAACATGATGTTCCCACAACGGTCAACAAACACCAGTGTAACCCGAGACGGTTACGAACATGCCAAATGGAGATAATGAGCGAATCACTTATGCACCACTAAAGAATCGAGCATCCTAACTCTAATTAGGATAAACACCAACACCGGTAGACAAGGATCCAAACGAGAATGGATAGAGAGACTACCTTTCGCTTGCAACTGTTCCAAAAATGGGAGAGGTGAAGAACAACGAATGGGTGGTTTTCACTTACCAATCCAACACAGAGGGAATCGAGTGAGGGTTGGTGCGCTAAGAACGACAAGCGACTAATGATACATCAAGACCGATACCCAAAAGGAGAAGAACTCACTACTCCATAAATCGCCTTCGACAACCGCAAACCAATACTAAGGAGTAGTCACCAACTTTCAATCCCAATCATAACTTCAAACTCAATGCTCAAACCACGCTCTAACTCAAATCATCTCCCAAGGGACTATCGAATACACTAACGCACCAACTTCGCAAGTTCTATAACCAAGCGCTCACCTTCTCAATGTACTGGATCACACTTCCCACTTTCAAGTGCCACAACCAAACATGTGTCCATTCTTCTGACCAACAATTTATACTAACACTCGCATACAAACCTCTAGTCCTCAAGTGACTTCACCTCTCTACTTACCCAATCAAGACTATCATCCAATATGGCAGAGAACCCTAAAGTCACACAAAGGAAATCCACAAGATAGCTCTAACTACACTATCACTTTAAACATTTCAAGAGTCCTATTGACTCCACCAAGACAAAGTACGATACTCCAAACTTAGCCACACAAGGAAATACGACACGCCATGACCCATCCTTCGACCATCTACACCCAAGAACCTCAAAGAAAATCAAGATCCCAATTTCACAACACAACAAGCAGGATTGTCAATATGACACAACATCGGCTAGAACACTACTAAGTCCATCACTATCCAATGATGTCCCAATTTCCGACAAAAACTAACACGGTTCTAATCGCTAGTCATAAAAACCTCAAGGCTTCAAGGCATCAAGCCAAACCCCAAATAACCTTAAGTCACAACACTATGGCAACTCTAGCATCCGAACAAGAGTAAGGCACCATCAACGCAAACTATACCTCAATGTACCGACAACAAGGCACAAATCACACAAGAGGCCTACCATCCCAAAGATCTTCTACGACCACATCTCCATCCCAACAAGGTCTTGCTATACCAAGACATCCTTTATTCAAGGAATACTACACTCACTAGGCTAACTAGTGTAGACACACCTAGCCCTCAATGCTAACCAGGATTTTGATAGAGTAGAATGCACCGAAATCCTACCATAAGATCAAGAAGATATGCACTCGGGAGACTAAATCAATCCCAACTAGAAAACAATCTACCGAAGAGGTCAACAAACTACACTCCCATTGAAAGAATATGGCAAGAGTCAATGGTTCTAATATCCCAAGTTGAAGAATCTACACAAGGAATTACCAAGATTTTGTTAAGTTAAGTTATAAAAACTTTATCTTTTTAAGAGATCCCATGCAATGCATACATGCATTCAATGCTCACACACAAATGCAATGCAACAAAAAGACAATGCCCCAAAACAATACAACAAAGAGCGACGCAACACAAGACAATGCACCCATTGAGACTGAATGTCTCCCCAAAGTCCCTAAGTTTTCGAAACTACCCATCACTGAAGACCGACCGTCTGGCTTTGCCGGGTCGCTACAATGAAGACCGTGGCTCCGACAGGCGCAACCTTCGGGCTTGGTTATAACCTACCATCCACCTTATGGCTCTGGGCAATTCATCCATCCCTATGGCTCCGGCAGGCGCAAGCTTCGGGCTTGGTTATAACCTGACCGTCCATCCTATGGCTCAAGACTATCTACTCATCAACCCGGATGCCCCCGTTATCGTGGGGCTATCTTATGTATGTATCCGGGATCAGTCCAGATAACTCTCTATATCACAGAATTCTTTCATGTATTTTTCCGGGCACCTACACTCGTCTGGGGCTTTTAATACGCGTCTGGCAACAATCCGGACCACTGCCCTCATCTGGGACTTTTATATGTGTCCGGAATCAATCCAGACTATCGCACTCATCTAAGGCTCTTATGAGCAACCAATAAGCAATATGGACTCTTTCCCTATTTAGGAAACCGTTGTTTAACCGACTGGCCTGTCGGCAATCAATTATTCTTCATGACCAGCCGGATCTTCGTAATTGGTGATTGGACTACCATCTATTATCCTTCGGTAAGGGGACTTACAATCTATCTCTCCGGATATGTCTCTGAGATCATTGACACACCGACAATAATAAGGTGACATTTATCTAAAAGCCTTTAACTATGATACAATGCAAACTGTGTACATGGAAAACAGAAAAGACAACGACATCACAATTGTGCCGAAGGAGTAGTCTCCGGCGCAGCAACAGGAGCAACTTCCAGCAAACCAACTGTAATGATCTCCGGAATATTTTGAGAAACTCCCTCCAGCATATTAGTAGCCAACCCCTCCGGTTCCGCGTCGGGCACATCCGTCGGCAAATCTGTTGGGGAGTCCCCATTTGGAAACTCCAGCGGAGGGACCGTACACTCCGGCACAATTACATTCAACTGAAAGGGCGAGCCTGCAGGGATCCCAGCAGTGTCCAGTGCCATCTGTCAGGATTCATGGAAGGCTAAGCTATAGCCTCCCCTAAAGCCAATCTTGTGAGCTTCGGGCTATACTTCGTACATCCCTTGGCTATAAACTTCCCGGGCATCTCTGAGGCCCTCGATGTAGGCCTTCTTATCGGCTTCGGCCACCGCCTTCTGCAGCTCCTCTACACTAACTCCCCCAGTCTGGAGAGCGTTGCTCGGACCAGCATCAGACCTTCCCTTCAGTCGGTCTCTCTGCGCCGTCATCTCCTCAAGCTACTGACGAAAATAGTTCCTTTCAGCTTCCGTCTCCTTTAACCGGTTCTTTATTTGCGCTACGTGACGGACCCAGTTATACGATTTCCGGAGCACCTTTTGGCTGGTTCTATACAAACCTGCGAGGCTCTGGCAGGCCTACAGTTTCACAAAGGATTATCAGAATAGCAGCTATCGTCAAGGGTCCGGAAAAGAAAAAACAGGAGGTACCTTTATAAGACTTGAGGCGACATAATCATACATGTCCTCGATCGAGGTCGGTATAGCATTCATATCGACTGGAAGCTGTAGCGCCCAGAGTAGATGATATGAAACCTTCGGATCAACAGTAACACCGTCCGTTGTGAGAACAACCCTCCCATCGAATATTTGGAAATTGGGGGCCCATGCTTGGGAGGCCCTGGGACAAATGGACGCCGGGGCCGCGGCGGCCGGAATGTGTATCTCATGCCTCTGTAACTTCTTCATCTTCGAGGGGCTTTTATTTCACCAGGAGAAGCTCCGTTTGGCCTACGAGAAAGACATCCCCCGGCGCATCGGCAGCCCTAGCCTGCATAGGCACTCCCTCAGCGGCTGTCTCCGACGGCTCCTGCATCAGCACAGCCGGAACCTCTATCTCGTCAAAGAATTCTAAAACGGACGTCCGTCTCCGGGCAGGGGCTCGAGCAGCCGGGTGTTCCCCCAGCTTCCTCTTCCCTCTTGCCTTCCGGTCCTCTAGGAAGCTGTTATACGTCGGTTCGTATCCCAAGAGGGTAGGGGCATCCATGCCTTCACATCTCACAAGGGCTGCGATCCGGGCAGACGACGCCATGGACCTCAAATGTTTAGATATGGCCGACACATCAGGCCTTCCTTCTTTAATCGGGATAGGGTGTCGGTGATCCTCATCCGAACGGAAGCTATACTCACCAAAAATCTGAAGGTAGATATTCCCCCATTTTTCTGGGTCCGACAACCTCATAAAAATATTACCATAAGGCTTCCGAGGGGTAAAGAAGTTCCGACCGAAAGAATGGTTGCGAGACAATAAGAATAAACCCATAAGGTCCGGCAGAATGAATTCGAGATCATGCCTGGCACTCAGAACCCGGATGCAACTTATGGTCCGGTAGCAGTTCACCGACAACTAATTCGGCGCAAGTTGAAATGCATGTAAAAAACCCCGGATGAACGGAGAAAGAGGGAACTTCAGCTGGCCTTCGGTCACGGCCATCAAAGGCACAATAATGTGATCCTCCGAGTATGTAACCAATGACCCAACCTCCGCACAAGTCACTGTACTCGGAATCTCATACCGATGGAAGAACTCCTCAAATTTGGTAATTCCCCCCGAAAGTAGCGAAGGTACGGACAGGGCGGGTCACCGGCTCCCCTTCTTGACCCTCCTAATGCTCTGGCCGACCGTCCTCCCAGGGCCACATATGTGGGTTCGGTCTCATCTGAGAAATGCCGAACAATGTTAGCTCGGCTGCTAGCCAGATGCTGTCTCGAGGATGATGCTCCGGGCATAATGTCTCCAGCAGGTGACGACATCTTTGAGCTGACCTCAGGTGTGAGCTCTCTAGGAGTCGGCTGAAACAAAGGCTCTAATTCAGAATGTGACGAAACAGAAGTCAAGTCAATTACCTGATCCATGACGAGCAAAGGAGCACTGCTGTCGAAGGATATGTAGCTCTCTGGAGGCTCCCTATACGCAAATTGAGTACCGAAGGTCGCACTATGCAAGTCTATTTATAGGCTCCCCCAAGTACGAAACACAGTTGTTAAACATTAATAATTCTGCACATATACCGAGGCGGTCTGTTTGACCCACAAATCAGAACATGACACGTGGCGACCCCTGACACTCGTGTCTGATCAATGTCCTGATGCCTGTCAGGTGACATCATAAATGATGCCGAAGAAAATTAATGATAACTATTCTCCCGAAGCATGGCGTCCGGTAGACCAATTTCAGTCTTTTCCAAAAATTTGGGAAAGATTGAGGGACTATTGTGGTAACCGAACCTATGCCTTAGGGAAACAATCTATTATAAAACTAATCATAAAGATGTCGTCCACAAAGACCTGTCCGGACCGGAGGGTCTGCACCGTGGCCGACCAACAACGTCCGGACAGCGAACCTTCGGCGATTCCCTTCGCCACCTTGCGACCCACTCCCGAGCGGACCGGACCACCCGGAGGGTCACCCTCCTGTCACTGTCGTGGGACATCCGCCTTGATACTCTATCCGTACGACCCAACCCGGTCCATCTACCATCCAGGCCCACTAAAGGACCCTCGACGTGCGGCCCACTCAACATTCTTGAGCCCCGACTGGAGAGAGCCTCAGGGAGGTCCTGACGCCGACTCTGCCTTGCTCGGCCCCCTAATAGCTGGCCTGTGTTGTGGTCCTTCTGGAGGAGGTCGTGGCTCCGGCCTCTGATTAGTTCGGCCGCCAACACTTACAATATAAGAGAGTCGATGAATGTGCATTGTGGGTATGATATCTAGGAAACCCAATTGGTGGTTACAGTCAAAATTGTCGTGTCACGTTAGGAATTGGTACTTGAACTTG
>NMUG010009481.1:0-11262 GCA_002855965.1 Monotropa hypopitys | reverse complement strand
CTACAATGAGAGAAGGAAAACGATGAAAAGTACAAACATGTAAAAACCTTTACTACATTAAAAATGGTTTTGTAAATGTATACAGAATATACAGATTAATAGACATATATAGGAAAACGGATAACTCATACTGCTATATATTGCATATATATATATATATATATGTGTGTGTGTGTGTGTGTGTGTAGAAGATTGGAAACAAAAAAACAATTTAAGTACCATAGTCAGCAATCTGAATAGAGTCTCATTGAGTGGGGCATTGTTTCTTCCTTTATTTTCAATTTTGTTAAATTAATTTATTGAACAAACAAATGCTAAGAGGGGAGCAGCCCACGTACACACAGTCTCCCGGAGTTACAAGACTAAGCTCCACTACCAAAATTCAAAGGTGCTCAACACGGCCATCTTCGATCAATTTGCCAGCCCCTCAAAAGCCCTAAAAACATATATCGAGTCATTTACCTCCAACTACTTTACATAGGACATTGTGCAGCTTGCCAAACTAATCCTATTAGAGCTTGTCCAACATTGCATAATTATCACCTCCTAAACTAGTATATGAGCCTGAACTGACTCTTCACTCATTGCCAATTGGCTTTGATTTGAATGCTTTAACTTATCCATAATAACCCGCATGCCAACATCAAAGCAACTAGCCAACTGAACTGAAATAATCCACTGGACTCTGGACATGGAATAAAGCATATTCCAGTACTCCCTGACCAGCTCCAAATGCAATAGTAAATGCCTCACCATCGCCTAAGCCTCATTGCACATTAAGCAACAATTAGGGAGGAGCATGCTTCCTTGTCAAACTAAGCCATCAATACCTTGAACTGCCTCCAACACTGTATTCCATCTGAAGGTCCACCTTCGAATGGTGGCAAGCAAAATGCTCCTCCAAGGGAAACCAATACCCGACTCACCAACAAGCACCCTAAAAAGGATCTTATAGAAGTCTCCCCATCCCCAATCCAATGAACAATGTCCTCTATCTAGAAATACTTCTTTCCTTAATCAATAAATTTACAGAAAAAGGCATCATGGGGATGCCACCCATGTACAAAAGAAAGATAAGGACAAAAGGTCCTATACATCTATACATCAAGCATAGAAATCAATCTAAAGCAAACTCCTATACCTCACTATACTCCACTCTATACTCCAAAAGAATATATCATATCCAAAAATTGATCAAGAGTAGGATTGCCCTCCCTCATTTCCTAACTATGCAAACTAGAAAGGAAAAGACTCTTAAGTCTATACATTGGTCTCTCCGCTCTATCAAAAAATCTACTATTTTGCTCTCTCCAAACAAGCCACATCAAACAAAGCGGAATCGCAATCCAAAGCTTTTGTCTTCGTTTGTCCTTTATCAAGAAACACTAATAGAGGCATTATAATCTCTCTATAAAAAATCAACGAAAAACACTCAAAAATATCAGAACTTATCAAATATGCTATTATTGTTATTATCTTCTCAAGCATCTCATCCTTTATTGTTTCTAATCGACTACGAGGTCAATATTTGTTGACAACTTCCTATAGGAGGTTGTGGCTTAAAATTGTCCGCAATAAACTCATTTATTTGAGATTTTCCTGCTAAAATTTTATAATGCCCTTCCTCAACCCCATCCCATGAGCCGCTAAACTTTCTCAACATTAGACACTCACTCTCATTTCATAACTCTCTTCCACCAGGGCAACACTACCACCCTCAAATTCGTCCTTCAGAAACACATCCCAAAACAAGGTCCCATAAAGGTTTGGGTGAAACATCTGAAAGCCATGTGATTAAACCCACACTTCGACGGAAGATCTCACTGAAATCCAACTCAGCAATTGACCATAATAAAATCAGATAAGTTTCCTCTTCGTCTGTAGCTACTCGCTTTCTTTGGTTGGTTAATTAATAGAAGCCACATCTGATTAAGGACGAAATGTTCTGCCTTCAATGAAGGCCAAAAGGTGCACCCGAGCACATAAAAACATACCTATAAATTCACGACGACGACAAAAGACTTGAACTTCTACCATAGACAAAATGAAGCTGTATAATCGACCTACTATAAGGTTCATTCTTTGAGGTGCCAATGCATGTATAGAACACCGTCCTTCAGTTATTTCAGAATACAATCATATGTGCATTTTAGTGAACTTGGAATCATCAGTCTCTTTGGACATGACTCCTAATGGATGAATCAAAAAGCAAAAATAAACCGACCACATTGATGTTCTTTTGGTGTTTAGTTAATGAGAAGCAAAAGTGAGTCCTACAAGGAAAATTTTTGAAACCATGTCATGACTGACAGAACAAGACACCGCTAAACTTAGTATGGCACAGCATAGAGCGGTTCTAAAAAGTCACGTGTCAAGAGCATATCCTGAGTAAAAAAAGTGACCCAGTGCATGAAGCTTCCGTATATGCGGGGTCTGGGAAAGGATTGATGTACGCAGCCTTACCCCTGCAAACAGAGAACATGTTTCCGTGAATCGAACACGTGACCTACAGACCACAATGAGGTAGCTTTACCACTACACCGGGTTAATACGTGTTGGCGTGCGCACACGCATCTATACTTAAATGTGCATATAAGATTATTTCTTCATTTTCCTATATCTAGTGATGTCTAAGTAAAATAAAATGTTGTAACTTCAGTCTTGTGGTAACTTGGTTTAAGTTATTGTAGTTTAAAAAGTAAACATGGTTCCATCCTCTTTCATCAAACAGTTAAGATGTTCTTTTAAAGCATAAGCCTGATAAGCATTTTGCACAGTACAGAATCATTTTTCAATCATTTCCCACCACAAAGATTAAAAATATTTTAGAAGGAAAAGCCTTGCTTAAAATTTCATAGGCTAAATACTTCCAAATGATCAAAATTCCCCCTTTAACAAGTTACAACTCAGGACCTATGATTCAACCATATTAAAGTTTTACATCCTAAATTTAACATAAATTTTATCCCAAAAGTAAATAATTAAATCTTCCAAAACTAAACAGTAAACATTCAAACATCTGTTAGGAAACTAGAGGGAATAGAGATTCCAAAATTTGGATCACCCTCACAACAAATAAACACGAGGACTAAATGGGTACCGTGATTTAAATTTGAACCGAAACTAGATAGTCAGTGGTCAAATTTCCATCAAATCAAGTCAAACCATGAGCCGACTGTTTAAGTTATTAATTCATTGTCAAATATGTTTTGACTTCAGTGAGTTTGTGAATATGACCAAGGCAATAAGCCAATTCACAACTCTGTATATATGACCAGGGCAAAAAGCCAATTCACAACTGTATATATGACCAGGGCAATTTTATGCCTTTGTCCAAGCCCCACTCCCGAAATTTGTTCGAAACTCACGACTTCGCGAATTAGAAGGAAATCTGTACACTTATAGGCGAATTCAGTAGCCGAGGGCTAAATTAAGTTCTCAAGTAAAAGAAGTCCTTGGTATGTAAATCTGGTAACCCAGCGCCTACATTCTCAAGTAAAAGAAACAAGAATGTTCCCGGAAATCAAAGATTACATATCAGTGAACGAGGAAGGCCTAGTGCTATGAAGTTCTGATACCAGATAACATGTTAAGAAAGGCATAAGCAAGAAACAGAAGAAAACCAACCTCACAAAGGAGTTATAATTAATGCAAAAATTGCAACAATGACATCAAGGAATACAACAGAAAATTAAAAATATCTTTAGATGTTCAACACTGTAATCATTCCACTTCATGATACACAAGACCCAGCTAGTGGGCGCCAATTTTAGGGAAGTAGCTGATCTAACACACCAAACATATTGCATTGCTGCATTTTTCAAGGTCAACAATAGTTGAGGCAAATCTCATCCACACATGCAAGGATAACCAAATACAACATGAACATGCACTAGATTCCAGGAGAGTTAGGGGCAAACATTTGCATAAGATAATATCCAAAGCAAATTATGATATGCCGCAGGAACGAGCTAATATGAGCTGCCAGTATTTGCAGTACGAGAAGGGCCACAAACTCCATAGTAAAAAATAAGCATATGTTCCACAATGTATACCATAACTCAATATTTCATAACCAACTCTAAGCATCTACCAAGTGCCAGCCTAAGTACCAGGCTACTAGCGCCGGAAATCCAAATAACAATCCACACTCCACAACTGAGCCTGATAATTACGAATCTATCTCTGTCCGTGAGCTCGTTGCATATCATAAGCACTCCAAGAACCAGGTCCAGAACCATATTGAGGATAGTTCTCTGAAGCAGCCTGTACCTGGAATGTATGGACAAATGACAATATATTCAGATGGCCTCTAAAAGAATCAAAAGCCACGTGTTTGTCTCTATATGTTGTGTGCTCGTATGTGACCTGATGACATAATGTAAAAAACGTGAGAAGACTTACGGGATTCACTTGATTCACACCATAGCTGGCCGGATAAGGATTTGCCCCATATCCAGCTTCAGGGTTACCATAATTTCCACTATAACCTGCACTTGGAGGAACAAAACATGAGGATGAAAAAATAAAACCCTACATAGGAATGAGAGCATTCCCCTTAGCATGCTAAAGGAAGTAGAACAGCATGGTGGAAAATCCAGAAGTTTAACTAACACATCCATTAAAGGTTCAAGTCACTGAACTACAAACCAGGCTGAAAATA
Source organism: Monotropa hypopitys (assembly GCA_002855965.1). Lineage (NCBI taxonomy): Eukaryota > Viridiplantae > Streptophyta > Magnoliopsida > Ericales > Ericaceae > Monotropa > Monotropa hypopitys. The sequence continues at coordinate 6,599 of NMUG010009481.1, read as the reverse complement.
GCTCTAAACATTCAGATTGCAAACTGTTAAAACACCGATGGATGAAATTATGAAAATAGGTTGCTTATACCAAGTATCCAGAATAGGTTATCATATTCCTTACACAATCCAAGCCTCACTGCTGAATGGAGGTGCAAATCAATATGCTCAGCAGGGACAAAGTTTAGAGCAAAAAATAAGCTAGTCATAGAAGTCCATGCAACTCAAATTGTAAAAGAGATAAACAAGAAGCATGAACAACCCGAAGAAATAGAGGCAAACCTCCAACCCCTGAGAAAAAATATTTTGAAATTGCCAGGAGCTTCAGATTTCAAGGTTGCATATCAAATGGAGAGCACGTTGGCTTTCCTCACGGATCTCCTAAGTCTTCTCTCCATGGTAGTAAATTATCTTCATTCTCACGTAGGTGAGTAAAACTAAAGCTTGAAGGTCTACTCAAAACTTTTGACATTTGCCCAATACTCAATGGGTAGACCGTAGACGCAATAAATTTGGTTCTAGGTCAAGTTCATGGTGGCCATTGGCCAATCAGCCCAAATACTCCATTCGTACAACAACAAAATGTGCCAACACTGAAAATGTCAGAGCATTTAATGATACTTTCTTCTATTTTTCCAACTAAGAAGCAAAATACTATAACACCAAAGAATAGTGTATTAGAGCACAAAAATTTTAAACATGCCAAAACCCCACTCTTTCATTTTCTTAAACTATCGATTCTTCAAAAACGCCATTATTTTTGGAACAGAGGGACTTCAAGGATGAGTTGCAGGGAGGCCAAAATTTTCCAATAAAGATAAATTAAGTTGGGTAATTCCATACCACTAGGAAGCAAAGAACTCAAGCCTTTTCCCCAGAAAAAACTCAGCAACAATTGAGAAGGAAAGCTTAACATTGTGCACCCAAAGAAATGCGTGAATTTCAAAAGAAAAAAATTATGCACAGATATAAATCAATGATGGTCGGCGATGACAATGTAACAACTGTGGACAAAAGAAAATCCCACTTTTACTTGCAGAAGGCAAGAAGTAAACTTCTTGAAACCAGGATACAATATGTCAACTGGCCACATAACGTGGCAGTTCTCTTAAAAACGAGAGTGATGAGTCATGCGTGGATGATAGTGGAAGTATCCATTTATCATCTTAGTTTGTCTTGTCCATTGTCAATCGGATGTTTATCCCTCAATAGAAGCTCTCTCCAACTCCACATAAAATAGAAAATCACGCTCATAGCAAGAGGAGCTACTCTCATTTATTAGAAGACAAGTCGTGTTTCTTCTCACTGAGTTCCTCATTTTTCATACATTGCAATCTAAAATTTTCCGAAAACGTTACTGGAGATTTTTGTTGCCTTAGTGTAGTTCCACATATTACGGTTGCTTCTAAATGTGGCATCTTTATAAAGGGAAAATCCTTTTAAGAAACATAAATACTCATATCACTTTGAATATAAAGCTACTTCAGTCCAAATGCACACATAACAAGAAATAAAAAAATTCGGCTAGAATTCAAACAGGTCGTTTGGAAGGTAATAAACCTTGAAGAGCGTACCTTGATTCCCTACAGCAACAGCAGCAGCAGCACGTGCTCTCTTTTCTGCATTAGCCATTTCTGCACGAAGCTTTTCCAACTCCCTGGCCATTGAGATCAACTGTTTCTCCATCACCTGACCATGTTCATAGTTCTCTGCATATCCCTTCTTCTCATACTCGATGGCAGCCCTGTAACAATTACAAAACAGTCAGTTGTTTGGAAGCCAAACTTTTAAATAACTACGCTCCATATTCTATTACCTTGCCCGTTGTAACTCCTGTTTCAGAGCATCAATTTCTCCCATGAGAGCTGGGGCCTGTTGTATATCTGAAGTAACCCTGACTAATTCCTGAGTCATTCCCTGGACCTGAGCTGTAAGCTCTTGCTTTGAAGCAGTTAACTCCTTCATATCAGCTTTAACTTGCTGTAGCTCAGCCTTCATAGCATGTGTCCCTCCGAGTTCCATTTCCATTTTAACAGACTTCTCATACAGTTCCCTCATTTTCATATCCTTCTCCGCATGCAACGAACTGGCAAAGTGGGTCGTCCGCTGGAGCTCGTGATGGGCAGCTTCTAATTCCTGCTTCAGTGCCACATGGGTTGCTGCTAGTCTCTGATTATCAACCAAAAACACTTGAAGATCCTGATGTTGAAGTGCAAGTCGCTCCTCGATGATCGTTGGGTGAGGTGGGAGCTGTCTGGAAGCCATGCCAAACTGGGACTCTCTCGCTGCTTGAATATCTCTCATTTCTTCAAGCAGTGCAGGATGGGGCATTGGACCAAGTCCTCTCCCAAGGGGAGGTTCACGAACGGGGGGCATTCCACTATGTGGAATACCTTCCATTGGAAGTGGAGGCCCACGATTTCTTCCAAACATATTTCTTTCAGACTTTTATTATAATACCTAATCACCACAACTGAAGAAAATCAAAACCAAAAGGGGAAAAGAAGATCAACCACCAAACCTTCCCAGATTATAAGCAAGTTTCATTAATAACTAACTCACTAAGCACAGAAATATGTGGTAACAAACAGTTACTAGTCGAACTTGCAAAGTTCACAGGGGAAACAACAGAAAGGCCTTGCCCCGAAGGTCTTTAACTCCCACCAATAATGCCCTGACTTATCTGGTACCAGGGGTGTCGGATATGACCTGCTTGTGGTGCAGGTATCTGGCGTAGACCATCCAGGGGTGTGTCCAAAATGACTTTCTATTTGGAAGGGTACCTTGTCCCAAAAAGGACACCCGGAAAAATCCATTAAATTCTAAACTAGAAGGTAGGCACACCTGATGTGTATGCAATGAACAATGTAGGAAAATGCACTGACAATTTTTTTTTGAACAAATGGAATGACTACTGTGGGTTCCGGGAACCACGACCTTCAATGGAGCTCCAAGAGTTGATCCCGGTCTGTGTGCTCCAGGTAGAAAGAGAGTTGCAACCAAAGAACACTGTTAGTGCTACCCGGTGCCGTCCACCGAAATGGCACTCCGATGCCTAAGTCAGTCGAAGAAGGGAGCAGGAAAATGGACAAGAAATGCATTGTATCTAGTAAGAAAATCAAGTAGCATGTACTCCTTCCGTTGGGCAGGTCCCCTTATATATAATACTCAAGCTCCTCCTACTGCTCCCGATATGTCATCCCGTTTCGTGATCTCTGGCGCAATTCACGAGAGCGTAGCACTCCCGCAATCTCCGGTCCGTTACCGAGATATCCGGGATCTATCGGAATCCTTGTTGTGCATGCTAACCTGCCGATCTGATGCAAACCTCGTAATCCGGTCATCAATATCCATCGGACCACCGACTACAAGTGTCTAATATGTGCCTCCTATAATCTGACCCCAATGGTCCGACACACCTTTGCTAACGTGTCATTCTACCCATGTGGGCCATGATCCGGAGACCACTGTTTCCCGTACCAACAGTGTTGGTTGTTCTTCATGTTGCCACTACGAGTCTTGGTCCTATCTGCCATAGGAATGCTGCATCCTGACCACATTGGTCTGGTATGATCAATGCTACCGTACTTATATCCACCTGATTGTGCCATCATGCCCATGCGGACCTTGGTCCTATCCGTCATAGAAATGATGCATCCTGACCTCATTGGTTCGGTACGGTCAATGTTACCGTACTTCTATCCACCTGAGTGTGTCATCATGTCATGCGGGTCTTGGTCCTATCTGTCATATAAATGCTGCATCCTGACTACATTGGTCTGGTACGGTCAATGCAATCGTACTTCTATCGACATGACCGTGCCATCATGCCTATGCGGGTCTTGGTCCTATCCGTCACATGAATGATACATCCTGACCACATTGGTCCAGTGCAATCAATGCGACCGTAGTTCTATCCACTTGAGCGTGTCATCATGTCATGCGGGCCTTGGTCCTATCTGTCATAGGAATGTTGCATCATGACCACATTGGTCCGGTACGATCAATGCTATTGTACTTCTATCCACCTGACAGTGACATCATGCCGATGCAGTCCTTGGTCCTATCCGTCATAGGAATGATGCATCCTGGACTCATTGGTCCAATACGGTCAATGCTACCGTACTTATATCCACCTGAGTGTGCCATCATATCGTGCGGGCCTTGGTCCTATCCGTCATAGGAATGTTGCATCCTGACCACATTGGTCTGGTGCGGTCAATGCTAACTTACTTTTTCCCATTCCATTGGGCCATCTGTCACCTTGGGCTTGACCTCCGCGTCTGCTCCCTTTACCTAACCCATAGGCCTTACACGATTCGATTACCACAACTACAAATGTTGAGTGATTTGTGAGCAGTACTTGACATTTTCAAACTTAATTTTATTGTGCAATGGAAGTACGTTTAAGTGGACTTTAAATTATTGTGTTGGACAATTTTGGAAAAGCAAAAATTGACACAATCACAAAAATATGTACACACCAAACAAGCCTGTGATGTCCCTTTATATATTAGAATAGATAAAATCAAGACCAAAGACCAAAGACAAAACGCAACAAACTTCTTATGAATCAAGGCGTTCAACAGTTCAAAGATTCTATATACATGTTTTCACACGCACAATGAGAAGTCCAAGATTGCATGATTTTGGAGGCAACCGGACCAACTCTGAATTCATCCAGAAAATGAAATGTGAAACTGCATCTGAGTTTGTTTTCCTTTATGTGGAGGGTTGGTATTTCATTCAAAAAGTAAACAATAACTAAATATAATTACGTACTTGCTAACTATTACCATTCAAACTTGTTACCGATTAACACTCAAGACTTACCCAATCAACCAGCATAAACTTCTTATGAATCAGGGCGTTCAACAGCTCAAAAATTCTATGTACATGTTTTCACACGCATGATGAGAAGTCCAAGATTGCATGATTTGGAGACAACCGGCCCAACTCTCAATTCATCCAGAAAACAAATTGTGAAACTGCATTTAAATTTGTTTTCCCTTGCGTGGAGGGTTCGTATTTCATTCAAAAAGTAAATAATAACTAAATACAATTACGTAGTTGCTAACTATTACCAATCAAACTTGTTACCAATTAACACTCAAGACTTACCCAATCAACCCGCATAAACATTATGCAAAGTCAAACACGAGACGAAGGAAAATCAGACCCACAAAACCAAACAAATCAAATCACGAAATTAAACCTGCTTCATATACCAACCACGCAAAAGCAGCAAAAAATTAATGAATCTCCATATTTAACTTTGCAAATAAGCCTATGCACGGGCCCTGGGAAGAAGCCTAGAAATCCACAGCTTCAGGTCCCGAAAATGCTAAAAGGACCCCCAAGTGTTTAATACTCTTACACCTTCGTTGAATGGATTAAACCTGGTGTGGGGATTGGACATCCCATTACTTCAGAAGATGTGTTCAGTTACTACACCACTGAAGTCTGATGTTTCAACGCAGGTCCTGATCGAGAGAGAGAGAGAGAGAGAGAGACCTGTTCTTCCTTCTTGTCTCCGGAGCTTGGTTTCGAATGAATTAAGTTAGGGCAGAAACGTACACACACACCCAACACATATGCCTTACCATTTAGCCCGTGGGCTCGAACCTAGTGACTAGCATGCCTAGCCCGTTGTGACAAAGCCCACCTCAAGCCCGTTTAGTGGTCGGGGCATGTGCCATTCTGAATGAAATATGGGTGGTCCTAGGTTTTACTTGAAAGTTCAAGCCCAGTCCGAAAACCCATATGTAACAAAAGCCTGAAAGCTCGGTTCGAAATCCAGTCTAAAAGATTGTTTCTGTGTTTAGTGCGGGTGGTCGACTAATTTTAATCAAGTATATTTGACAATTTGTAGTTTTTTTCTTTGTTTTTATGATTAATGTATTTTTCTTAAAAATATGTTCTTTAAATTTTACGATTGATGTATTTGGTTGAATACCACGAGCTCAGTTAAGAGTTTGCCCATAAACCGGTTGATACCAAGCTCATGGGCCAGGGCTGAGCTTTATATTTTTGGAAAAAAATTTGGTCGGTCCCATTTTTTAAACTTATTTATGAATGACACGCGAAAGGAAAAGATTTCATCCCTCATTATGTCCTTTATTACATAATTACTATATTAACCCTGCTATATAAATAAGTATATATAAAAGCAATAGTGAAACTAACACAGGAATACAGAATAAAGAATAGAAAGACTACTACGACAACGACGATGAGAAGAGAGATTATAGACGAGTGTTGATGCGTCAAGGAATTGAGACAGAAATAACATCAGAATCAATCAGGTAGTACAGCTATATATCGATTAGTATATATAACATCAATTTTGATATGCATTATTTGATCTGTCAAAGAGTTGATATACAATATTACAGTCCAATGAAACGTTGCTTCTCGATTTTACACTATCGACAAGTATTCTATGGCGATAAACGTCCACTCAGTAATAAGTATCTATAATCGAAGATTATAGATACAGTGTAAATACAGAGTAATTGATGAGTAACAGAGTAACTATAATCAATGAACAAGTTATAGGGATAGAGTTGTAACAGAGTAATTGAATTAGTAATCGATGATTATAAATACAGTGTATATTA
>NMUG010009480.1:0-11263 GCA_002855965.1 Monotropa hypopitys | reverse complement strand
TGTGAAATGGAGAATTGAATTAAAACTAAAAAACACCTGATTAAGTTTTCGGAGTTCTCGAGCATCCATTTCACGGTACCCCTCTGCCAGATCCTCTTCTATAGCTTCCTTGACCACAGCTGCAGCTACCTCCTTGGTTATATCGCGTATTCTGCATTCATCAAGAAGATAAAGATATGTGGAAAAAGCATTTCCACTGAAGCCATTCAAGCTGACGAGAAATTCCTAAGATGAGGACCTGGATATTGGAGGATATATAACTCCTTTAAGAACTTCCTCCTCTGCCATATAATCAGCCAGGCTGTAGAAATCAATGTCAGAAAACCCAAAATAGTAGGAAGAGGAAGAAGATATTAGTACCTCCAACCAAGACTTTATAATATGATTTCACCTTGAAAGGCTCATGCACTATCGATGTCAATCTCAAACAATATTCCCCAATTCCCAAACCCCTCAAATCATATAATTTGCCCAAAAACATCAATAAATCATCCATCTCCCAATCGTGCAACTCCTGTCGAAAGACAATATCACACACCACCGTATACCCATACCTCCTAAGATAATCCGCCATTGCCGCTCCCCTATCAACCACCAACTAAAATATAACATGATGTAAATACCACAATCTACCACCACCACACCAAACATGCTCCCAAAATTTCACCCTTCTCCCCATCCCCACCTTCATACTAGTATTCCTAGATAACTCCATCTTTTCTGATACCCTTCTAAAGCCCCACCGCATAAGGCAACCGGACCTCTTCCACAACCACTTCTCTAGTAGACCTTGATTGAAAATCGCCAATCTCCTCATCCCCAAACCCCTTGCCTTCCCCCATGGAGTAGATAAACAGTCTCGTATGTTGAACCATGCATATATGATTGTTTGGTCATTTTCGTTTGATCTTTATTGTGTTGTATGCATAACAATTCTATAATGGTGCGACTCTGGTGTAACGCACATACACAATCATTCACCATGTAAACCAGTTACTTACGTATCAGTACGTCAAAACTATTCCGATGTGTACAATCCTCAGATTATACAAAAATGGTTCCAAAACAAGACCTACAATTATGGTATGTACAAGAAAATGCAATTTAAACCTTCCCTACTCCTTTCTTGCATCCGCGTTATATCCCCCTTATCTCTCCTCGTCTGCTCTATTATTTTATTCCCCTACCTCTCTCCATACACCTTTTTCAAATTCATATTTACTACCCCCGCCCTTTCATAACTCAAGAAGGTCAAGAGAGCACGACCTCTGCATTGTGTACAATCTGGTGCGGTACTTCTTAAGTGGTTGCTGATGGTGATCATCTGAGCAGTAGTATCGATTTGGGAAAAAAAGAAGAAATATGGAATCGAGTTCACGAATTCAGGGAAGGAACTTATTTGGGATTTACCACCTCCATCATTGCCAAAATATGTCAAGGCAATGGAGGGAGACCTCGTAATTGGGGCAACATCAGGTGAGCTCTACTGGAATTGTTTCTAATTGTGATCATATGACCAGTAGTAATGCTTTAGGGTGGACTGAGAAAACAGGAATGGAGTTAGAGTAGGGATGGCAACGGGGAGGATCAGGGGCGGATTTGACCATCCCCGTCTCCAATTTCCGAACTTAATATCCACCTCCGTCTCTGCCCACCTCCGCCTCCGCCCCATTCCCAAGGTCAATCCCACGAGCCTCTTATCCATTCTCATTTAATCAAGACGGGGAAGAAAGTCAAAATCAAAAAATCTCACATTGGGTTAGGGATAATAAGGGAATCACCTGCATCCTTCACCTCGCCCTTAACAGGGATCATGGATTCCCGCCCCGCCCCTAAAAACTTTAATGAAAAAAGATAAAGTAAAAACTTTAATTTTTTTCAATCAAATAACGAAGCTCAAACCACCGGTTCCATCTCTTCTCTTTCAGCCCTCTGTCACCATTCAAATGGCTTAAAACTCCTCTTTATTCTGCTATAAGTCCTCTCCTCTTCATTTTTTTCTTCCTCTAATTTCCTCACGATGTCATTAATATAAGTGGGAAGCAAAGAAAACTCCAAGAAATGAACAAATCCGAATACACAACAATAGAATCAACCTAACAACAATATAGTAATAACAATAAAAATACAAATAACATAAATTTTGCATATTAATAAACGGGGCGGGGATCAGGGGCAAAGGTATTTGGACCTGTATCTGATCCGATCCCCATTTTTTTTAAATTGTGCCTCCAAATCCGATCCGATCCCCAGAAAAATCTCACAAACTTAAATCCGAATGGAGCGGGTACCGGGACGTAACGGATCGTACCGGAGGAACTTACCATCCCTAAGTTCGAGGGCATGCCAAGAAACATCTACCATCCTTCATGAGAATCAATGGGAGGAACCCACAGGAATTTGCTTTACAATAAAAATTTGTGGAGGGATGAATACAAATCCGACGGAGATGGGTAAGGGAGCCGAGAAACCATCTCATGAGCTCATCTTTGAAGGTGAGGAATGGAGGAAAAGTCAGCTACCCATTTTTTCCAAATATAAATCAAAACAACTTGCCCCATTAGCATGCCCACACGGGATCAACAAATACAAAACACTATGAACAAAATAAAAGTAAGGAGTGAGGTGCAGTTCAATTTTTTTCTTCTTGGCCTCGAGGCAGTTAGGTCAACAGGTTCCTCAATATGTAAATCATGTATATGTGTCTTTATGTTAATCCATGTGAGTCTTCTAAGGAAAGCTGAACAACATAGTACCATCAGCTCCAGGTTTGTTCATAATTTCAACTAAACTGCAAACTGTAAATCTATTGTGCCATTGATTTCAAAAGACATTTTCAAAAAGTAAAATGGAAAAGTACCACTCAGATGCTGCCTGTAACATGCCATCAGAGATAATCCTAGAGCCAGATAGCAGGGTACCAAGTCCAATCCTGCATGGTCAGACACGTGGAGATTTAAAAATGCGTGGAAACAGAAAACAAACTTGAATCCGTTCTTCGTTCAGAGAGAGAAAATGTAAAACTAACCCAGGAAAGAGGTACATGTTGTTTCCCTGGTTGCAAAGGCCAATATGACCATTTCCTGTAGAATTTGAAGTTACAGTTGAAACATTACTTACAATTGAATATGATGATTTGGTGAGTTTTTCAAATTAACACCCGAATTATCAATGGACCGCACATTCAAAATTCCTTTACATAAACACACATACAATCAGACTCCACGGTAAAATGAAGCTATATCTTGCATTAGTACATAGAACAAGCAACATTAATGTTCTGAACCTACCACTTGAGCCTCCGAAATTTCTTCTCAGTGACTTAAGAAAAAAATGAGAAAAAAAAGAAAGTAACAACAATTACAGCTTGATATAGCCATTTTATAGCCCCATTGGTAAAAGACAGTATTGCAGTACCACGGGCGAAATAATAAGCGACGCCACTTTTTTCTTCTTTTTTTTGCAATCAGCAACAGATAAATAATAATAGAAGTAAACAGGTGCAAGAAGATGAGGGACAAGAGGCCCGCCAATGAGGAACACAAAAGAAACAAGACAAAAATAATCAAAGGCTATATATGCAAATAAAAGACTATCCTCCAATCTCTACAAATAAAAAACAATGGAATCCCTAAAGAGGTAAAAACCGAAGCCCCAAAAGATGAAAAATAACACATTATCTGATAAGGAATAAAAGCCCTCAAACATGTCCTCAAAGACCCTTGCAGTGCGCTCAAACCACTTCACCCAAAAAGGAGATTACAAAAGAATCCCGCAAAAAGTTTTTATTTTTTGTTGAAACCAAAGCCCCTTAAGTTGATTAGTCACATCTTGGAGCAACTGGACGGGGAAGCCCAAAAAATATCCACCAATTGAAATATCAGGTGCAATAAAGTCGAAGACAAAGGACTAAGCAAAAATAATGATCCATATTTCTTAGTTCCTCCTACAGATAATACCCACATTGAGGACCGCGATTGCAATAGTCTCTCTTTTTTGAAAGATGTCCTAGATTGCAATTTGGTAATGTTTTCTTGATGGATGTCGTAAGTCGTGAGAAGATTGAGCCAAAAACTACGCAAAGACCTTTAACTTTTTCTTTAAGAGGAACAACTCTTTCCAAGTCCTTACAAAAGAAGAAGCAGACAAACATTTTGGTTATCTACGATTTTAGTGAAAATACCTGCAATGCAAAATCTCCGAAGAATGAAGTGACCACTCTCATTTAACTAACAGTAGGTCTCAAGTAAAAAATGGCCAACAAAAACATAAATTCAACTGTTCATTCGCAAAATACCCAGTCACTTGTGCATTTAGATGCAAGATCAGCAAATATCTATCGTCCCCAGCATTGAAGGGACAAGGACATTAATTCAGGTATGACTGTGCAGAGACATTCAACACGGGTTACCACACGTACCGAGATCGACATCTTTAAATGGGCTTCCACTTGCAAATACGATGTTCTCACCCAAAAGGGAAAATGCTTCCTCAGGGGTGCATTCAGCTGTTAGAGCAAATTTAAGAGAAGTAAGAATATCAAGCTATTTGTACAAAAAAAGAATAGCAAGCTCGGGTCAGACTTATAAATCATTATGAAGGAACCTACCATTCTTCGTAGGGTTTGACATTGCAAAGATTGCTGGTCGAGTCGAGGTTGAACATTTAAGCGCTTCTAACACCTGAATACACATTGTAATGGTCTCATTCTAGCAAGCATTAGAATATGCAACATTTGAATCAGACTTTGAACAAAAATTATCACCGACAATTCCACAAAATCACCTATATTCTTAATTTCTTATCATTCCAGCATGAGAGAGCCCAGCAAGATGCAAAAGGTGTTATACTCGGATGTCAAAATTCGGCAGTTCATTATGCTTGGCATTTACATGGATAGGGGAAAAACAGCACACTACTGCAGGGGAGCAAACACATTTGATCCGGGGCCTAATCGCACACCAAAAGAATCACTACACCATATTGGACACTTTGAAACAGTGATCTGCTAGTAGTATGTGCATGGAAATTCCAATATGCTATATGTAATGGATAAAACCACAAAAAGTTGCATTCTTATCAGAAGGTCGAAGAAAAAACAACATATGGGTGTCATGGGCTTGTCTGACTTGCTTGTCCTCAGCTATGGGAACTGCAGGTTGAATGGCTGATAGCTCACATAAAACTAATTAGAAAAGGGGGAAATTTATGTCGGTGACTATAAAGACTTCTATATACAAGTTGGAATAAAAAACAAGATAAGTAAGCTAAAATACGCGTATGTGCAAAGTCGTCAAACAATGTATACCCATATACTCGTGACATGTAAGTCTGTGAAAATTTAAGTAAACGGATAGTGGGTTAGTTATCTATGTTACTCGAAATATACGACTATTAAGAAGAAAGGGTAAATTGACAGAACCCATGACTCTTTGGAGATGTGAGGTGTTAATATGGTTCTTCTTAACACAGTAATATATTCCTCAGTCCATATATGGAGGAGTTAAGGATATGCATCATGGCCCTTGTGGGTAACAATTCAGTAAGAGGGAATATAACCTCAGGAGGAATCTGATGTCCTTTTGCATTAAAAACAATTTCTGATAGTTAGAAAATGTCTGACATACTCCAAACAATCTATACCTCTTTGGAGAACAGGCCTCCAACTGCTGACAACCCAAGAAGTACATCAGGTTTCACCTTCCGCACCTGATTAGCAGAGAACGAAAAAAACGCGATCCTTAATATGACAGCAATAGTTCAACATATATTTTATACTGTCTACAATCCCAAATTCAGAAGCTGCAAACTTTAAAGCGATAAACAGAGAAGGAGAGGCATCTTTTCAAATGTCTATACTGATATGTAACTATAATTGATGATAGTTTGGATGGTGTTAAATATATCATAATCAATCAAAACAGAATTAATGAAAGAGATAGAGTGAGGGGGCTAGTAATAATAAAGAATTTTGTAAGCTAAGACCTCAAAATGAATGACGAGTGTAGGCAGGCTCCCACGTCGTCAAATGTTGTGGGCAACCAGCCGAACAGATTTCGTCAAGATTGAACTTGTGATTGATCTGATGGTTTCCAACAATTTCAGCCTTTTCAGGAGCTACCATATTTCAACTCAATACCAGATATCAGTATCAGCTATAGCCACCATAACAAAACAAATGAAAAAACAGACTGATTGACGCACTAATGAATCAAGTCCTCTTAGTATCATACATCATGGTGATCCCACTACCCTGGTATCTCATTTCTCATTTAAAAAATGAATGTGTTTGTTGTGACTATAAACATCACGCCACTCCATTTATGAAAAAACTTCAAGAAGTCCAAGAAGTGTCAAATGAGTGTGAAGGAATGTCTGAGATGTGTGGCTAGTAGAATATCTAGTCGTAACCCAGATGAAGTGTTGGAAATGTTACAGACCACTTCCACAAGGCTTGCCCCTTCCACTAGTCCTTGACGGCCGATTTCTTTAACATTCCTTGCAAATGGCAAGGCATCCGGATCAATATTGTCACGCTCCTCAGTTATCAGGCCCTGATGACATATACCAAGATCCATTCAGCTACAAAAAAATTGCATACTTAAAGATATGACATGATACTGACATAATTTGCCAAAAAATGAGATCACTAACATAACAAATGAAGAAATTATATTCCAATTCAACTGAAAGAGTATGATTCTCAGACCTGAAGAAATACAGCATTGGGAAAATAACAGTATCTGATGAAATAGCTCACCTTAGCATCAACTACCCAGAATTGACTGCGTGCACTCTCGAAGGCAGACTCATTATTTCCCAACATCCTTGCCATTGTTTTTCTAGCAGCATTGAGAACCCCTATTCCTGCACTGCAGTAGCACAAAATTAGGCAAAAAAGTGTACCATGTACTGAAACTGGAAGTGCTATAATGACAAATGTTGCAAACAATTTTATTAGTAATCAACCAATTGATCCATAACTTAAATTATAAGGGAGTCATAAAAAAAGACATAAATCAATCCTTCTGCAAAACATGAAAGAGTGTGTTGGAAATAAGAATAATTAGCCTTGATTAGGATCTCTATTTTTGGTTATGTTGACCAATTTTTCCTTTAATTTTTCTTTCCATGGTTTAGATTGATTTCCTTTTCATATAAATATTGGTCTCATTGTACATTGTGTTGATATTAATATACAAAATACTATATTCTTTTTGGTATCAGAGCCTAAGAAATATTTTTTAGGTTTTCTGAGTTACGTTTTTTTCCACCGCCACAGTTCAGTCTCGATCTCATCCTCTGTATCACCATCTCCGTCGCCTTCCCCCGGAATTGGCCAAGGGCGAGATTTGATTGTCCTTGGTGATTTCTCCTCCGGCTCCGGCGAGTCTCTCGCATCTCTCTCTCTAGAGACAATCGTCTCTCTCTGTCTCTCGCATCTCTCTGTTCGCCAGTAGCATCTTCGTCAGTAGCTGCCACCATCGCTGACGAAGCCTGTCTCGCCGACATCCATCGCCGCCGCCAACATCCATCACCATCGTCATTTGCAGTCACCGCCGCTGTACTCGTCGCTGTTCTCATCATCTCCAGACAAAATCAGTCTCGTCGTTTGTTTTAGTTCATCGTTGTTGCTGTTGTTCTCGTCCATCACACCCGACTAAAAATCCATCGTCGTCAGCACCTCCCTCGTTGTCTCCGACGGCCCTTGTCTTGCATCCGACGACCTTGTCCAGTCGTTGTTGCCCAGCCTTCGCCGATCGAGTCACCGCCAACCTTCGCCGCCTCAGGCGACCCTCGCCCTGTCTCCGACAACCTCGCTCCAGCAGTCGCCGATCCTTGTCATCCAAAGCCTTGCCAATCTCCGGCAACCTCGGTTGCCTCTGCACCTATTGTTCTTCGATCTACTGGGTTTGTGGATTCTGAACCCCAATCTGCATCCTCCATCATCTCCAGTCATCCCCGCCAGTGTCGTCCGTCCCTCCATCGCTGATGCTCAACCGGAAAACCTTGCCATCAACTTTAGATCTGCTTCAATTGACGTCCATCATCCAGATCTAGTCTCTCTCTATGATCGGCAGCCACCGCTGTAGTTCATTGCATCCATCGTTTCAATTGAGTTTCCAGCAGCAGTTGTTGTTTGGTTGCTGCTATTTTTCCAGCCTATTATGACTTGTGTGGTGCGAGTTTTCTAGTCTAGTTGTGATTGTTGTCTTTCCATCATATCCTGTGCATTTTTGGACTTATGGGTGATATTGAAAAGGAAGCTTCCTCGTCTTCTGGCCCCATGGCTCCTCTTGCCACAGGTATTTCTACCGCTCTTCACGGTAAGTGAGGTCATTCCACTTGAATTCTGGATTCTTGAGTTAATAATCACATGACTGGTGAGTTATCTACTTTTACTTCTCCAGTTACCTCCATTGATCAGTCAGCTTGCATTGCCGATGGGTCCTACATTCTCATCCATAGTCAGGGTGATGTCCGCTTATCTTTGGACATCATTCTTCCCTCTGTATATTATGTCCCTAATTTTGCCTATAATCTTCTTTCTGTGAGGCATCTTGCAAAAAACCTGAATTGTGCCATTGTCTTTTTAACCAATCGTTATTTTTTGCAGGACATAACTTCGAAGAAGACTTTTAGCATGGGTTATAAGTGTGATGGCCTCTACTACTTTGGCGATCCTCTTTCTCCTAGAGTGTCCTCATCTAGTCTACAAGCTTCTGTTTTACCAGTTTTTGATTCCTTCACTTTTTCTCCTCAAACTTTAGATTTATGACATGCTCATTTAGGACATGCAAACTTTCAGTATTTATGTTGGTTATTTCCGCCTTTGAATAAAGTTTGCAAGGATTTTAAATGTGTGATTTGTGAATTATCAAAACATACTCGCACTACTTATATTCCTCGTATGCATCGTGCACCTAGTACCTTTGACCTCATTCACTCGGATGTGTGGCCCCCCTCTCTTGTCACAGCCTTATCCGAACACTGTTACTGTGTCACATTCAGTGATGATTACACATGTACTTGAGTTTACTTGATGAAGAAAAAGTCTGAAGTATTTACTCATTTTACTCATTTTCTGCAAATAATTAAAACTCAATATCATACTGTTGCATGTAATATTAGGTCTGATAATGGTCGAGAGTATATAATAAATGAGTTTCGGTTTGAACTTAACAAAAGGGGTATTCTCCAACAGCTTACTTGCCCTTACACCCCTGGGCAAAATGGTGTGGCGGAATGTAAAAGCCGTCATATTATGTTTGTGGTTCAATGTCTCCTATGCGGTATGAGTGTGCCCAAATATTTTTGGCATCTTGTTGTCCTTACTGCCACCTATCTTATAAATCGCACTACTAGTCGGATACTACAAGGCAGGACCCCCTTTCATGTCCTTCAGTCTAATAGTACCTTCTTTCCAATCTTACCTCGTGTCTTCGGGTGCACTTGTTTTGTTCAAAACCGCAGTCTCACTCGTACCAAACTTGATGATAAAGCCGTTCACTGCATCTTCTTAGGGTATTCTTCCATGTCCAAAGGGTATAGATACTATGATCATGTCACTCGTCATTTCTATCACTCTTTGGATGTTACTTTTTTAGAAATTGTTCCCTTCTTTTCAGGTACTACCCTTTTGTCGGGGCACACTATGAAGACTTTTGTGGAAGATAGCTTTGTTCTTCCGCGACCAGTTCCTATACTTGAATCTCCTTTGCCATCCCCATCTCCTTCATTTAGTGGGTCTCTGCCTCCTATCATCACTATCGATCCTTCACAAGTTTACTCCCGCCGGCCTCGCCTCTCTGACCCCCTGCCAACATCTTCTCCGGATTCAGGTATCTCTCCTCTCTTACCTTCTGTTGTTTCTTCTAATGACGCTTCTCACCGTTATCCTACCCGTGTTCATCGCCCCCCTCCCCCTGGCCCGTTATCTTTTGGCTGAGAGTACTAATCATCCTATTTCCAAGTATATTTCTTATCAGGCCTTTCAGATTCTTATCAGGCTTTTCTTGGTCAATTTGACTTTGTCTCTATTCCACGATCTGTTCATGAGGCTCTCCAGAATCCAAAGTGGGTGAATGCTATAAAAGTGGAAATATATGCACTTCAGCAAAATCAGACTTGAAAGCTTGTTGATCTATCTGCTGGTAAACGCACAATTGGCTGTAAGTGAGTTTTTAGTGTGAAGTATCTGGCGGATAGCTCTGTAGACCGATATAAAGACCGCCTTGTTGCAAAAGGCTACACTCGGATTTCGGGTAAGGACTTTGGTGCAACCTTTGCCCCAATGGCTGACATTATTATTACTGGTGATGATGCATATGGTATTGCTAAGGTGAAGCAGGATCTCGGGTTGTCTTTTGATATTAAGGATTTGGGTCCTCTATTGTATTTTCTTGGTATTGAGGTTGCTCGGTCTCGCCAAGATATATCCCTATCTCAGCAAAAGTATACTTTTGATCTTCTTCAAGATACATGTATGCTTGGATGTAGGCCTGTATCTACCCCTATGGACCCGAACCTTAAGTTGTCAGCAGAGTCGAGAGAATTATTATCAGATCTGTCTACTTATCATCGTCTTGTGGGTCGTGTCATTTACTTGACGAACACGCGACTGGACCTTACGTTTGCTGTTAGTGATGTGAGTTAGTTTATGCACTCTCCGCGTACCTCTCATTTGGATGCAATTTATCACATTTTTCGGTACCTCAAGACTTGTCCTGATCTTGAGATTTTTTATATGACATGAGCACAGTCAGGTCTCTCCTGTTTTACAAATGCAGATTATGCAGAATCTAAGAGTGATAGACGCTATACTTCTGGTATATGCACTTTCCATGGTAGTCACTTCATATCATGGAAAAGTAAGAAACAAGTTGTTTTTTCACGATCTTCCGCCGAGGCCGAGTACCGTGCGATGGCTCAAGGTACTTGTGAGATTCCCTGGCTCCGTTCTCTTCTGACTGAGCTGGGATTTCCTGTGGTGGACTCGTCTGATCTGTTCTGTGATAATAAATTTACTATTATGTTATCTTCTGACTTTGTTCTTCATGAGAGAACAAAACACATATAGGTTGATATCCATTTCATTCGGAAAAAAGTTCGTTTGGGTGTTATTACCCCAAACATTGTTCCCTCGCCTGGTCAGGTTGCCGACATGTTCACCAAATCTATTGGTCATTCGTTACTGTGGTAGGGTAAAATATGGATAACACGTGGCAGCACAGAATCAGCAGTAGATAATGAAATTCAGTGC
>NMUG010009479.1:0-11263 GCA_002855965.1 Monotropa hypopitys | reverse complement strand
CCTCTCCCCGAATCTCTTTCTTATGTGTAGAGATATATGCAATCGGAGTCACGTATATGAACTGGAATGATCTGGGATTTCAACCTTGGTCGTGTTAGTTTACAATAATATAGGGGTTTAGAAATTAGAGCGTTATAGTTTCGCGAATTTCTTTGAACTAGAGGCCGGGTCACGTGCAATACGTGTGCAAGTCGGGACGGAGAAATTGAAGCCTATATTAGGGGATTTGAGTCAGTTATTGAGTAATGAGTATTAGATAATGGATGAATAATGTGGTTGTAGTATTTTACTTTATAGTCTTTACAATTATTGATGCAATTTTTTTTGCAAGGTTATTTTTGGAAACTAAAACATGTACACACTCTCATTTAGACCCTCACTCCCCCTTTATATATTAATAATAATATAGATTTGTTAGTTTAGTGCGAGGGTTGTTCAGGGATGGTGTAGATTTGTTAGTTTAGTGCGAGGGTTGTTCAGGGATGGTGTCCCAATAAGAGCTTTAGGGCTGACTGAAAACGAGAGCTTCTCTTTCTACCCAAGAGAGAGGGCTCTCCCTCCAAACTTTCCCTCTCGTAAATGCTCAACCGCCTCCCCCCTTCCAATCTCTACTCAACCCCTCTGTTACAAGCCCTGGGTAGAACTCACCCCTGAAAACCGGCTTGCAAGGGGAGGGTGCCTAGAGGCTTATAAACAAGGCCACATCCACCTTCTTTAGGCGATGCGGGATGTAACAGACCACCACGCTTCGCATCCGACGCCCACGGCGGCTTACCACGCTACCATTCATTGGGGACTCTGTGGGTTCCGTTTCATCCGTGTGGTGTCACCGGCACCCACGACGGCTTATCATGCTCCCGTTCATTTGGGACTCTGTGGGTTCCGTCTAGTCCGTGTTGTGCGGACGAACTCTGTGGTCTGGCTCTAATACCAATGTTAATATCTTTACCAGAAAAAATGAACACTTTCCAGTATATGGATGCCTTGAATGAATGTAAAGAGAAATATTAAGAAAAAGATTGAAGTAGGAAGCTCTCGTTCCCTCAGTAATTGGAACTCTCGTCCAGTTACACTTTGCACAATTCCAAAAGTACTTCTCTAAGTACAACCTACACTATTTATAACACTACTGAAAATATAACCACCCCTTAACCAATTCGTAACTACTATTCCCGCCAACTTGCTTATAACAAAAATACATGGACTGTAACTTTCCCATCCCCTTAACATTGACCTTGTCCTCAAGGTAAAAAAGTGGGAAACTTGGTAGTGAATTGCACGTAATCTTCCCAGGTGTCATCTTATGGAGTGAGCCTTCCCATTGTATTAGAATTTGAGTAGCTGGTCTTCCCTTTTGTTTTACCAATCTTCTATCCAAAATAGCTGCCGGTTGTGGTTCCAGTACACCGTCATCAGTAGTAGGAGGTAATGTTGGGCCAAATGAAACATGAAAAACCGGATGAATTTTAGAGGTAGGAGGTAAATCCAACTTGTAAGCTACTGATGAACCAGGAGACGAGTGTAAAAATGCCTTCAAGACTCGTGAAGGCTTATATGAGTGACTGGTCATGCCATTCGGTTTGTCAAACGCATCTAGCACATTCATGCGTGTGATGAACCAGGCACTGCGACCATTTATTGGTAAGTCTGTAGTGATTTACTTTGACGATATTTTGACATATAGTACCATTCCAGAGTTATACATGCAGCATATACGAAAGGTACTTTCACTTCTGTACCAAGAGAATCTATCTGGGGCATTAAAAAGTGTGTTTATGGCCAAGTCAATTCTGTTTCTTGGGTACGTGGTGACAAGTGAGAGGATCACGATGGATGAAAGCAAGATGGAAGCTGTGAGGCAGTGGCCTCAACCAAAAACCTTGTTCAATATTTGTGGTTTCCACGACCTAGCATCATTTTATCGATGTTTTATACCGTATTTCAGTACCATCACGGCACCTATTACCGAGTGTATAGAAGGAGGGGAGTTTACATGGTCGGAAGAAGCCACCAATACCTTTCAATCAATCAAACAGAGGTTAACCACTACCCCTATCCTAGTTCTTCTCGACTTCTCACAACCTTTTGAGTTACATTGTGATGCTTCAAAGGTTGGCATTGGGGCTGTTCTTAGCCAAAGTTTCAAACTGGTGGCCTATTTCAGTGAAAAACTGAATGGATCAAAGAAAAATTACAACACTTATGATATGGAATTCTACACAATTGTACAATCGCCGAAACACTGCCATCCAATCGTCATGCCAAGTGGGCTGCATATGTCCAACAGTTCTCTTTTGTGATCAAGCATAAGTCTGGAGCATTGAATTGGGTGGCTGATGCACTTAGCCGTCACTCTTCCTTACTCACGCTTATGCGTACTGAGGTACTTGGCTTTGTCTTCTTTCGTGAATTATTGTTGTTTGATCCATATGTTTCTGGTGTGTTGCGGGATATAGCAGAAGGCAAACAGTCACCGTTCCATCTCCATGAGTGTTTCTTATTCAACGGAAACCAGCTGTGTTCCAGACTCAAGCTTTCGACTCATAATTGTCATAGAATTACATAATGAAGGGCATGTGGGAGGAGGGGGGGCGAAAAAACGTTTGCGTTGGTGGCAAGCTCTTACTTTTGACCTACTCTTCGGCGTGATGTCTACCGATTTGTGGAATCTTGTCGTGTCTGTTGCATATCCAAAGGTGGTGCCACAAATGCTGGATTATACATGTCTTTACCAGAAAAATTGAATTGTTAATAGAAATAGTCTAGTAGCAAGCATTTACTATGTGTTAATTGCTAACCGTCATGGATATCAAAAATGAGCATTTTCGTGATCATGGTTACCACTTTCGCCCGTTGAGCCTAAACTTTCTGTTACCGAAGTACTCATCACCCTATATAATTTAAATAAATATGACAATATAAGTCAACAATTGAATACGAAACACATAACAATGATATAATAATTTCTTTATAATATATCTACAACGTAAATCAACCTTTTAGTCGAGTTTCTGGGAGGTAACAGAATCAGAATCAGTATCGAGTTTCTGGGAGGGTAATAGTACCTCCACATTGATTTTGTAACAGAATCAAATCAACTCGACTAGGAGGGCAACATATCTATTTTTTGTCGACAACGTGAAACAAAAGAGTATCGACAATTTTTTGTTTTGTTTTTGGGAGGGTAACAGAATCAACCTCCTAGTCGAGTTGATTCTGGCTAGAGTTTTTTCGGCCAGTGAGAGAGAGGGAGACAACTGGCTAGAAAGGAGAGGGAGGGAGACGCGATTTTGTATTAGCCATTTTTTGGTATCGCAATTTGGTTACGATAGTGTATCATCGAGAAATTGAGAATATTTCAAGACAAAGCAGCGATCTAGAAAGGATAGAGAGTGAGACGCGATCGGAAAACAAGAACAAGAGAGAGAGTACCTAGTTTTAGTCGAGAGAGAGTACTGCCTCGCGTGAGAGTGGGAGAAGTCGGCGTATGGTTTTAGTCTCTTGTAGGAGTCCAACAGAAAGTCGGGGGAGAATTTTTTTGCCAAATAATAGTTTGTCCGTATTGTAATTACAATTTCCCCTTGTAATTTTTTGATTTGTTAAAAATTTCAATTTAACCCCCGCTATATCCTAAAAGTATCTTAGGCGTATCGCCCTTGCACAACCAAACATCTTATCTCACTTTGTTTCATACTCTCGTTTATCTTTTTCGCATCGTGCTTTTCTCTCTCCCTTACCTCTATATCTATTCCACAAGTTTGGAAAGAAGCTCTTATAACACCTGAGTGGAAAGGAGTTATGGTTGAGGAGATGACAATCCTGAAAAAGAATAGCACATGGGAATTAGCACCTCTTCCTGTGGGAAAGACGTCAGTGGGTTGCAAATGGGTGTTCACTGTGAAATACAGGGTTGATGGGAATGTTGAGAGATACAAAGCAAGACTTGTTGCTAAGGGGTTCACTCAAACATACGACATAGATTATGAGGAGACCTTTGCTCCTGTCGCCAAGATGAATTCTATTCGGACCTTACTCTCTTGTGCCGTTATTTTGGATTGGTGATGTAAAAAATACTTTTCTCCATGGTGACTTAGAGGAGGAAGTCTACATGGACATACCGCCGGATTTTTCCTCGTCTGCAACAGAAGGAAAGGTGTGTAGATTGATAAAATCTCTTTATGAATTGAAACAATCTCTTAGAGTTTGGTTTGACAGATTTCTCAAAGCCATGTTGAGATTTGGATATAAGCAGAGTCATGCTGATCATACTATGTTCATCAAGAGGACTAACGGTAAGAATTCTGTTCTTATCGTCTCTGTAGATGACATAGTTATGACATGTGGTGATTTAGATGAGATACAAAATCTCAAGACTATTCTTGCTCAAAATTTTGAGATCAAAGATTTGGGATCTATGAAATACTTTCTTGGAATGGAAGTGACTCGGTTCGACAAAGGTATCTTCATCTCTCAAAGGAAGTATATTTTAGATCTATTGGAAGAGACAAACATGTTGGGATGTAAGCCTGCAGATTCTCCCATTGAGGCCAATCATCATCTTTGCAGCAATAGTGGGAATCATGTCGATAAGGAGATATCAGAAACTGGTTGGTCGCGTGATACACCTATCTCATACTAGACCAGATGTTTCTTATGTCGTGGGAGTTGTTAGTCAGTTTATGCACGAGCCTCGTACTGCTCATCTTGATGCAGTTTATCGTATCTTGCGGTACCTCAAATCTTCCCTAGGTAAATGTATTTTGTTCTCCAATCATGGTCACTTGAAGTTGGAAGCCTTTACCGATGCAGATTGGGCAGAGCCTATTGATGATAGGCGGTCTACTTCTGGCTATTGTATCTTCCTTGGAGAGAATCTGATTACTTGGAGGAGTAAGAAGCAATCAGTGGTTGCTAGATCTAGTGTAGCTATGACCCATGGTGTTTGCGAGTTGTTAGGACTCCAAACCTTTTTGCATGATTTGGGGTTCTATGAGAATGGTCTTATAAAACTCTATTGTGATAACAAGGCAGCCATAAACATTGCTCATAATCCATTCTAACATGATCGAAGACATGCATTTCATAAAGGAGAAGTTGAACAACGGATTGATTTGTATGCCCTTTGTGTGATCTGAAGACCAGTTAATTGATGTTTTTACTAAGGGCCTTAGTAGTAAAAGTTTTCAACCCATTGTGTTCAAGTTGAGCTTGGTTGATATCGTTGCACCAACTTGAGGAGCATTGTTAAGTTAGAGTTTGTTTGATATGTATTTTATATGTTCTACAGTATTCAGGTATTTGTATAGTTCCTAGGGAGATAAGTGTAATTGTTGTATTGTCCTTATATGTATTCTCATTATTCATTAGAGAAATAAAAATATGAGAGGGTTTGTTTTCCCTCTCTCTGACTTTACAAGGAATCATCAAACAATACAAAAAAGGATAGTTGAAGAATATCTACTTTTGAAACTTAATTTTTCTCCTACTTGTAAACTTCATGTGTTCAGAAACATCTAAGCACACAGAACAATACCAAAACAAACAACAAACAATTGAAACGAAAAGAGGAAATCATCAAGAACACGTATAAATAAAACTAATTCCTCCATCTTGTATGTCTTTTATTGTAGAATTTGTGTATGTTTAATTGAAACAAAAAGTTAAGTTAGTGAAGACTAAAAGAAGTATAATATTATTTTAAGCACATGCCAATTACCTCACGAGTCAAACACGAACCATCTAATTCAATATCATATATAGTAGCATACCCGATGATGATTCACATGTTAGAACTGAAGTAACAAATTCATAAGTATTGATTTATTTTTACTAAAGTAGAAAAATAAAAATAAATTGACTGATTACCTTTCATTTTATTAGCCCACAACCAACTTTGAGCGCACATTAACACTTCCATCGTATCAGGATGAAGTCTGCTATGTTGTGTGCTCACCAACCTACCACTGGCGCTAAATGCAGTTTTAGAAGCAACAGTAGATACCGGGATAACTAACACATCCTTAGCCACTCGAGCTAAAATGGAATATTTGGGTTCATTTGATTTCCACCACTTTAATACATCAAATTCCACGATTCTTGGTAAGACATCGTCTTTCAAATAATGATCCAACTCCTCTTTTCCCTTGTCGACGTTCTTACTTTTCTTGGTAAGGATATACATATCATACTCGGATAGCCCATCGACATCAACACTTGCACGAGCAGAAGATTCACCAATACCTTCTGACATTGGAATTGGACTTTCGTAATCCTTAATCAACTTGTAACGCTATCACTTAACTTTCTCAGCTTCTTCCTTAGCCCCATCGATAAAAAACTTGTTGAAATAAAACTCTAATACTTCTACTTTGTACCTAGGATCAAATACAACGGAAACCCCCACAACACCATGTATGGTAGACCGACACTTGTCAAAATTTTCCACCATTCTTTTGGCCATTTCCCTAATCACGCAATTGGTATCACGAAGCCATTCTCTCAATGCAAGTCTAATTTCACATATAATTGGAAAACAATGATTGGTAGTGGGGTACTTAGTTCCAGAAAATAGTTCAGTTACTTAAAAAAATTCTCAACTTCTCACAAACATCTTTAGGAAATGTCCACTCCTCTTTACTTGGTAATGATTGATATTGATTGTCTCACATACTTAAGCGAAAAAAAACTTCCTTATTGACCAAAGTTGTTTGAAGCATAAAAAAAGTTGAATTCCACCTAGTTGCATAATCAAGTCCTAATTTCTTTGAAGAGTCTATATTCAATTTGTTGACTGTTTCTTCAAACTCTTGCTCCCTTCTAGGTGTGCACAACAATGCATATGAAACAAATCCTCACCCAACATAAGCGAGCTAGTATCAAGTTTGTCCTTCGAAAGTCCAACCATGACACCATTGGCAGATCAATTTTCAACAGTTCTGTAAGAAATCTTTCTATCAGGGTTCCAATCCAACAAACACTCTAACAAATGCTCACATAAAACTTCTTTTGTGTGTGGACATGACACATAGATAAACCTAACATAAAACATTGAAGCGTGAACAAATTGATAAGGTGTGAAAAAATGATAGTGTGTGTATGGCACATATATAAGTGAGCTAAGTTCGAAATACCTCAAAATGCGATTTTGTAAAATCCAAGAATCATTAATGAAGTGCATTGTGACAACCATAAGTCCTTTCTTCTGATTAGTAGAAGTCTACATATCAGTTGTGATAACTAATCTACTAGAATTATCCACAACCAAACGCAATGTCTTCCCCTTCTCATATTCATAAATCTTGAATATGTCACTCTTTATTGTGTTTCTACACGGAACCTTAAACAAAGGTTGGAGTGCATTTGAATACCTCCTAAATCTCACATGTTCCATAATTGAAAGGGGATACTCATGCATGATTATGACAATTGTAGGTTCTTTTCTTGCCATATCATGATCGAAATTATACGATGTTAGTTGCGACTGGCCTTTGTTGAAATTGTTTGTAAGAACCCGTTGCCTCATGTTATCATTCTTTTCATGTTTTGCCTATAGTGCTCTTTCAAGTTAGAAGTTCTGTTATTTGTATTTCGCTTAAGTTTGGTACCACAATACAACCACAATACTTGCACTTCTCCTTATAACCATTTCCCCATCCTTTCTATCATTAGGAGCCCAAATAGCACTCCTTATCTCTTTATTATCATTCACAGTGGTTGCAGCCACGAGATCTGAAACAATTTCACCAATAGTATTTTGACACAGGATTTTGGACCATTGACTGTGTGGGATTGCCACTACATGGTTGTGAACTTGAAGGTCCAGAACCCCCAATCGGATGTAAAGATTCATTTGATTCAGACATCACTAAAATGTAAACAGAGGACATTAATAACACATGAAACCCAAGATATGGATAACTGTGATTAATTCATTTGTGTAGAATTAGAAATAAATGGGGCGGTGGAACTAACTCATAACAGAACAATGTGTGAGGGAGTGCTTACCCAGCAAAAACTCCATTCTTCCCTGAAAGGATATCCCTTTTTTCTCACAATCTACTCTCCAACGAATACCTGCAAACAATTGACGTATCGCTATCTTTCATCAGTCCTCCATCATTTCTAATCGCGCCATCACTGGCTTTTTGCAGACAATTGATGAATCTAACACAAGACACACGAGAGAAGCGAGATAATATACTATAATCTATACATGTGCCTGTAATATACTGTAAGCTACACATGTATAGAAGCGAGATAATGGATTTTCCAGGATTACATAAACTGCAAATGACATACATGGTGTACATATTCTAGCTTCTCACCTTAATAGCCATGGAATGCGGAATCTCATCACCTATTAGGCTATTAATAAAAAAAGAGAATCTTTCGTGTCTATTCCCAAAAAATAACCCGAACATATTGAAGAGAGAGAGAGACCATTACTTAGGGGAGGGAGGGTATTACCTGTTCTGTTGCGGGAGCTTCCAATTAGAGAGACAAACGGAGGAAGATTGAGGAGAGAGGGGATGAAAAATCGGGGAGAGAGATTTGCCGGAAATCTGAATGATTTTGTATGAAAATATAAGAAAAAGATTAGAGTTGAATACTCAATTCCTTCTCCTCTCTTGAGAAAGGCCTCCTGTTTCTCATCACACCTCCTTTATGACCATCCAAATGGGCTCTAACAGATATCACAGCAAAATAAAGAGAACACATTTTGCATAATATTACGAGAGATGGATAGATAGAGATCTGTCGGCCACAACACAAATGAACAAAACCCTACAGTTTAAGTTATATTATACATACACACATATGATGGAGAGAGAGAGAGAGAGAGATCTGTCGGCAACAACACAAATGAACAAAACCCTACAGTTTAAGTTATATTATACATACACACATATGATGGAGAGAGAGAGAGAGAGATCTGTCGGCAACAACACAAATGAACAAAACCCTACAGTTTAAGTTATATTATACATACACACATATGATGGAGAGAGAGAGAGATCTGTGGGCAACAAGCTTTCCTGACCATTTTCTAAGTTACAAATGAACAAAACCCTACAGTTTAAGTTATATTATACATACACACATATGATGGCATAACTATAAATAGGGTATCAGATTTTTTGGTTTGGTTCGAATCGGTTCATTTCGGTTTAGTTTTCCGACTTACTCCATAACTGAACCGAACCCAAACGGTTTTCAGTTTGGTTTGGTTTCGGTTCGCTAAAAATCAGTTATGGTTCGAAAATTTTCGAACGGTCCGGTTTGGCTACCCATCTATTCGGATTGGATTGCCATCCCTATGCTCATTGAGGAAATCATTAAATAGCTCATAAACAGAATTTCTGATAAACTAAGCATAAGCATATATGAAACCAAATTTGACTTGAGAGTTCGAAATTCAGTTTCATTGAAGAATTTAACTAACCTGATCCGATCCAACTATTAACGGTATAGGGGACCACTGTTTCAGTAATTTTATGAAAGCAGTCACTTTGTGCATATTGTTAAAGGTTAGGCATGTCTCCAATCCTCCCTCAGCCTATACCCTCAACGATTGGGGACTACATGGATTATGTTATGTTATTGTAGCATAGCAGATTCAAACCACATGAATCTCAAATCACCACCACCAGCATATCCAAACCACCCGAATCCCAAATCACCACCACCAACATATCCAAACCCGATGGTCTTCGTGCCATGAACTTTCTAGGTCACATGATGATGCTTCACAAGATAATGGTGATTATGAGTCTTTTTCTTTTGAACCAAGAGTCAAATTGAAATATAGATTATTTTGGATGAGTTCATAAAATCAATTAAAGCTAATACCCATGCAAGAAGTTATTTTTTCTGATATGAAGATGACCAACACACCCTTAGCATTATTGGGTGAAAAAAAAAAGAAAAAATAGAGAAGTAAAACTCGAAGTTATGAAGAAATTTCACATAAGAATTAGCCAACAATCACGATGCAATATTACTTGACAACTTTTAACTATGCGACTACGTTTGAAAATAACGGATACAAATAGTTTGGTTACCTATTGAAAAACTAATACGACATCTTTGTTTGTCTATGATTTATATGCTTGTGGAGGCACCCAATAACATGTTCTATCTCCATGGTCGCACATATATGAGATACAAAGTGTAAGTGGGTAATGGAGTAAAGAGAAGGCAACATAGGTGATTTTTTTCAATAGTGCACCGAGGATCTGTTTCCATGGAGCCAATATTCTAAAAGGCGCTAGGCGGGCGGACGGAGGGTCTACTGCCGAGGTCTAAACAAGACCTAGACAATTATTTATTTATTAAGAGAATTAATATTTACTTAATGCAACAATGAATGATAATTGAGAGATATTTTATAACATCAAATATATAATATTTGGGACTTAATACTCTTTTTGGTTTGATTTGGTTATCAAATATATGATATTTCTTTTTAGTCGTGGCAGACCACTATCGAGGCCCCAGGTGGGGCTTTTTAGAACATTGCATGGAGCATATTAGAAGGTTTTGCATTGTTAGGCGAAGATGCATTTTCATGTGAAGAAGCTGTAAAAATCAGTTTCAAAATTTTTGATATCCACATGACATACATCAATAAACTAACTCGACACATTCTAAGCACAATTCTTATCCAAATACAATGAAAAAGGAATGCTTTAATATATCAAGATAGGTTCGTTCCCAAGGGAAACTTGAAACTTGAAAATATCTGTCATAGCCCCATAGAATCGTAATCACACAAGTCAACAACAAACCATATGCATGTCATAAATTAATATTTAGGAACACCACACGAGGTCTAGTTCCAGAATTTGTCAAGAGACCCGGTAGAGCGAATTTGATAATTGACATGGTACTTCATCATCCCTCTATGCATTATGAATTATACGCACAATCAATCAACAAAAATTTTAGAAAAAACTCACCTGCACAGTAAGTATTTCAATATCCTAAAATATTAGTAGGAAAGTAACATAAACAAATCCGACCCGTAACTTTCACTCATAACACAATTAATAATCACACATCTTTGCCATAAAATGCATACAAATGTCCTAATGTACTCGGATAATTTTGTCATGAACCAGGGTAATCTACTAAGTACCCATGTCTTTGTTCGACACTCAGAATTCGTGATAAAAAAAGAGAGCTTTGTATCAGGCATTTAATCAAACATTCACCTATGAACCATATTCAGTAATCCAACTATGCATAAAACTTCCATAGTATG
>NMUG010009478.1:0-11264 GCA_002855965.1 Monotropa hypopitys | reverse complement strand
AATGAATAATAAAAATTTGTTATGATTCCCCACTAAGACACTTTGTGTGAATAGTGCTTGATTTCTCATCCCCGACTTGCAACACAATTACATGATTTGATATAGTGGAATGGATGCTAAAATTACATAGAGTGGCACCCTTCCAAGATTCCTCAACATGAAAAACAAATGCACCCAAATCCCTAATCTACTTCCAATCCCAGACGGCTAAACTCGCAAGATAAGAAGAATTCTAACTCAAAGCATCCGCCATCATGTTTTCCTTGCTCGAATGACAATGCAACTCGAAATAATAGTCTTTTAGGTGCTTCATCCAATTTAATTGCCATATGTTCAATTATTTTTATAATAAAAGGTACTTCAAACTCTTATGATTAGAAAAAACTTTATACTTTTTGCCATAAAGGTCATTCCACCAACTCTTCAAAGCAAACACCACGTCCACAAGATCGAAATCATGTGTTGGGTAGTTCTTTCACGTGTCTTCAATTCCCTTGACCCATATTCTACGACTTGTATCAATATGCACCAAAAACTCTTATAACAATCATCACAATAAACATTATAACCCAATCCTGCTCGGGTACAATGAGAACCAGTGCCAGCATCAACCTTGATTTCAACTCTTCAAATATTGCTTCACAAGAATCATCCCATATAAACCAAACTCCTTTATGATCCAAACAAGTCATAGGTGTCTCCAAACTAAAGAAATCAAAAACCAATCTATGAAAATATCTGACCAAACCCAAGAAACTTTAGATCTTGAACACGTTCTTCGAACGTGGCCAATACATAACAAACTAAATTTTCTCTGGTTCTATAGATACACCACCTCTAGACACCACATGACCCAAGAACTTGACTTTGGACAAAAAAAATTACGTTCTCTAAGCTTGGCATACAAGCGATTATCCCTCAAGATTTTCACTACAACACGAAGATGAATTTGGTGATCCTCCTAGATGGTGAATAGACTAGATTGTTGTAAAAAACCACCATAAAATGATCCAAGTAGGCTCTAAAATATGATTCATCAACTCCATGAAGGTATGTGTCATATTGGTCAAACCAAATGACATAACAAAGATTTCGTAGTGGCCATAACAAGTACAAAAAGCAGTCTTCCAGATATCCTCCGTTCGAATCATCAACTGGTGATAACTCGACCTTAAATTTGATTTTAGAAAAGCATATAGAGTCTTGTAATTGGTCAAAAAATCATCAATTCGTGACATTGGATATTTGTTATTCACGGTGAAATGGTTAAGCTTTCGATAATAGATACATAGTGAAAGAGTCTTATACTTCGTTGCGAATAAAGCTGGTGCTTTCTACGGTAAAGTGTTATAGAGAATGAATCACAAATCATACAATTTTTACAATTGGGCTTTTAATTCCTTCAACTCGACCGATGTGAATTGATATGGCAATACCAAAATCGATGCAGTTCCAGGATATAAATCTATGAAAAAATCTACTTCCCTATTGGGAGACAAACCCAACAACTCTTTCGAAAACACATACGAAAACTCGCAAAATACCTTCGATAGCTCCCCGTGGTTGGATACATCATCCTCTAAACAAATAATCATATCCTGCTCCTCATAGAATTAGAAGAAATCTCCTTCAAGAGCACGTACATATACCATCTACCTATGGTAGTAGATGGTAGCGACGAAGGTGGACAACCAATCTATGCCCAATATGATATGGAATCCCTACATCCCAAGAATGTTGAAATCAAAAAATGAACCGTCAGTCTGCAGTTGTCAACTCACAATCCCGATAAATACGATCCAAACGAGCCTGATCCCCATTTGGAGTCTCAACCAACAAAGGAGGGCACAATATATCCAACTCTAAACCCAAGGACCAAGCAAATGATATCTAAAAATGAATGCGATGCATATGAATCAACAAGAATGTTGGTCTAAGAATTGAAAATAAGAAATGTACCACGAACAACAGAAGCCTTAGGCTATTAGGAAATGTAAGGAGGTGCAAAAGTAGTGACAATAAAGACTTTACCATGAGTAGTCTGACCATATCAATATCCACCACACTATGTTGATGACTGACCCAGTTCTGAAGAGCTCACTCCCCTATCCATACTAGATCCCTGACTTGATGAAGTTGACCCAAGATGGAGCTGCTTCTAGATCATCTAATAGCTAAACTCCATCCCTATTCTCAATTATTAAATAGACCCCTCACTGAGGGAAACTCCTCTATAAATGGCCCATATGGCCATACTCGAAGCATGAGATCTGCAGGCACTCAGAATGTTAGTTTCCCGATTGGTTACATTTGTGGAAAATGACTTGGCTCCTAACAGAAACTCATTGAGCACTTCAACTAGACTGCAATTTTTGACCCCTCAAAAATCATGAATTATACAGTTGCCTCTTCCTCCTAATCTTTAAATAGAAAATCTAGTGTCAGATGCCTTCTATATTGGTCACTATACTTTTACTTCCCTTATTGCCTCCCTTTCGACTCAATGGTTCTTGAACATTCCACCATATCTGAGAAGTTATAAATCATGTGACTCATCACCAGCCTTTGGACCGAAAAATGAAGGCCACACTCAAATATCTTACACTTTATCTCTTATGAACTTACTAAGTCTCGAGAAAACCTCTAAAGAGCCTGAAAATTTATTCCATAATGAGACATTGTCATGTTTCCCTACTTGAGCATCTCAAACTCCTCCCTCAGTTGGTCCCAATATGACTCTAGAAAATACTAGTTTTAAAAATGGACTCAAACTTGGTTCAAGACATTTCCATAATTTGATCTCGGCTTGGTTGATTCTTCTACTTGCCTTTAATGCATCCTTATTTTCCTCTACGATGGCATTCCACCACTCACTAGCCTCATCGATTAGTTGATAGGTTGTAAAAGTAACTCGCAAATTTCCCTCTAAAATCTCTACGGTATCCAAGATCTTACGAACCTCGAATAATCAATTGTTGGACTCAAGAGTATCCCTTACCGATGATTATTGCAATATGGCAATGGTTGAGGTTTACTGGATTGTATTGATTTTATAATATTGATTGATAATATATTTTGATAAAACAATATATATCAACAATCACAAAAATTAAAGTTCAAAGAGTTAGAGAGAGAAATAATACATCATGATATATAGTGGTTTGATAGGGCGTGTCTCTCCCTACCTACATCCACTTCCCCCACAACGTTGAAGGATTCCACTAAACAAAAGTAATCACCAAATATGACTACAAGTACAAAGTGTGAGGACCTTCAAGGGTGGCCTCCAATCTTTACAACTAGGACCTTCGAGGGTGGCCTACAACCATTCAATTAGTTCCTTCAAAGGTGGCCTACAACCTATGGTAGCCGGACCTCAACTTGGGAGAGCCAGATCCATTACAGCGAGTCATACGCGAGCAGTCTAGCCCCAGACTCAAATTCTCATAAAACATCCCAGGTCATTAGCCATACGGCCCTCCAGCAAACATTCCTACATACCCGAAGGGCTAGGCCGGTGGTCCAACAAGCCTGCTTTGACGAACATTGCAAATAGCTCTGGAAAACCGAGGGAGTCAACCTGAGCTCATACCTCACAACACACTAAGCATCTCTGGACAAATCGGGGCTTGTCGGTCAAGTGATCCCTAGACCTCCGGCTACCATGCCGATCGGTAGAGCATCATGTGTGTTCCTTGTGGCAAGGACATAGCTCCTGACCAATCGGCTATTTAGCGGAGGGTCTACCCATCGGCAGTAACCCAGAACAAAGTGCCCTGTACGACTGCTCGCAATTCCCCCATCCGTACGACCGACCTGACCCACCAACTACACTGGCCCAATTGGCCCAACATATGCAGCAATTCAGACTGATGTCATACGGGGGAGCCCACAACATGCATCCCACACACCGATCTTGGGCCCCAAGTCAACCTCCCCCTATAAATACCCGTCTAAGATACTGTTCACAGGATCTTATTCTTTTTTTAATCTCGGCTGTCTGGACCACTCTAGCTTCTTTCTATCTTCTCCCTCAGAAAGATACTAACTTAAGCTTCGGAGGCACCATTGGTCACTGCCGACCAGTGGGCACTATCCTATGTTTTACAGGAGTCAAATAGGTGGACCTGTTTTATTCTTGCAGGAAACCCATGCAAGGCTCCGGATCAACTGCCAACCGCCCAATAGCCGAAGGGTCAGTCGTAGTCCGAATGGTCACACGAGGAACAACCACCATAATTGGTGATTCTGCTGGGGACGACAACAGTTATTTCCAGGTTTTTGGTGGTCTTTCCTATATTTTCGTAGGGCTTTTTGATCCATGGGAATCGACATCCCCCTCTCAGCAAGGGTCACTGAATTTTTTGAAGTTCCTCCTCCCCCTCCCCCTACAATCATCCTACATCTGTCCCTGGGAATCCTTGACCCCTCCTCCGAACACCCTCCGACGGGTCCCAACTCTGAGTTTCCATCGGCTGTGGATACATTGATGAGGAAGAAGGATGCTGAGATAGCCTTCCTCAAGGAACAAGTTACCAAACTCATCCAACTTTCCCCAAGAGTAGCTTCCATCACGTCAAACTCTGGAGGCAGGAGTCGGCACATGGCCGACAAGGGAAAGGAAAGGCAGGACCCCGCATGTCCACCAATCAAGAGGCATGGAGCAGACCATGAGCAGGCATATGACAAATCCAATCCCAGTGCCCGGTTCTGGGGGGTATCTGACGGAACCTTATATGTATATGATCACGAGGTTTTTATCTCGGTCTGATAGGAAAGTGGGAAGAAAGGCGAGCTCCAGAGTAGGAGACTTGAGGTAGAGACAATCGAGCATCATAAACACCCTGCCGCGGACAACCGAAGCCCTGACATACGATATTGACACATGCATCATCATCACACATTCTCCTCTTCTCACAAGGACAACCGAGAGGAGCGCTAATAGCATAGGAGAAGATCCTCTCCGGAGCTTCCCCAGGGGAACAACCACTGAAGTGTGGATGCACGACTCGGGCAGCTCAATGCAACCCCCTTCTCCAGAACGATCGAGTCAATAACAATCCCCTCGGGGTTCCACCTGCCCAAATTTGCTAGGTATGACCCGAAAACTGATGCTTATATGCACCTTATTTACTTTCAGCAGGTCATGGCCCTCTACACAACCGGCGAGGCCATCATGTGCAAAGTTTTCCCCACAAGATTGGATACACAAGGCTCTCTATGGTTCAATAAACTCCTGACAAAGTCCATCCAGAGCTTCAAGGATCTTGAACGAGTGTTCCTTGCTCGCTTTGTCACAAGCACCATCCAATGGAAGTACATCAGGGCCCTCATCAACCTCCAGAAGTGCCAAGAGGAGTCTCTCCGACAATACTCCGATCGATACTGGAAGCTATATAATGAAATACAAGACTACGACCAGGGTATTACGACCACCTCCTTTAAAATGGGCATTGAGTCTGACAACTTGATCTTTCGGGAGCTCGTGATCAACCCTCCGGAAGACATAGATGATCTCATACAGTGGGTTGACAAATTTTGCCAACTGGAGGACCTTATGGCTGACCGGGCAGTTCAGTGCCTTGCAGGCCAATCACTCTCCACTCCCAGTCCAACGCCACGTCTGCAAGTCAACCTAGTGAAGGATGGAGAAGCGTGCATGCCTAGGCTAAAGGATTATGTGTCCGAAATGACGATCTTCACCGAGCCGACGTATATGGTCCTCAAACAAATCTAGGATCTTCCATTTTATACACGATCGGACCAAAAGATGGGGACTGAATGCAATAATAATGGCTGAGCATTTTGCACTTACTATAAAGAAAAGGGTCACTACGCCAGTTCTTGTCTACCGTTCAAAGCATACATAGAGCTCCCGGTTCGCCAGGGTCACCTTGACAGATGGATTGATCAGCAGAAACTCAGGAAGCAGCCCGATAGGCCAGGCCCCCCGCCAAACCAGAGGAGAATATTCCCCTTATCCCATGACAACCGGTCAGGGCTACGGGAATGCCTGTTTTTCTTTTGTCAAAGAAAGACACCCACTATAATTGATAATTAAGGCTCGCTTGTCTCTGTACCTTTTCTTTCATAAAATAAGATGCTTGTGTTCGTCTTTTTTTTATCTTAAAACACTATAGGAAAGGTAGGCATTATACGAAGATACCATCCTCTGGAAGAAGTGGAGGGCCAACCTTTTTTTTTAATTTGGCCAGAGATCGAGTATTTGGAAAAGTAATCCAGAAGTTCTCAAGGTCTGGTATCTCCCGGTAGGGCATGGCTCCAGCAGGCGCCGATCCGTGCATTGATTATAACCTGTCGTCCACCTCTATAGAGGTTGGCAAAACAAAACCCTAGAAGCCACCGTCTTCGGACGTTGATTATAAGCTACATGTCATCTCTCAAAGTCCAATGTCTCCCAAAAAAACGTGGCTCCAACAGGTGCCACTTCGTGCATTGATTATAACCTGCTGGCCATCCATTCTTCAACAAAGTTCGGCATCTCTTGACAAAATGTGGCTCTGGTAGGCATCGCTTCGTGCATTAATTATAACCTATCGGTCGTCCACCCTTCAGCAAAGTCCGGCGTCTCCCGGCAAAACATGGCTCCGGTAGGCACTGCTTCGTGCGTTGATTATAACCTATCGGTCATCCACCCTTTAGCAAAGTCTCGCATCTCCTAGAAAAATGTGGCTCTGGCAGGCACCGCTTCGTGCATTGATTATAACCTACTAACCGTTCACCCTTTAGAAAAGTCTAGCGTCTCCTGACAAAACATGGCTCTGGCAGGCGTCACTTCGTGCATTGATTATAACATGTTGGTCATCCACCCTTCAGCAAAGTCTAGTGTCTTCCGATAAAACATGGCTCTGGCAGGTGCCGCTTCGTGCATTGATTATAACCTGTCGGCCGTCCACCCTTCAGCAATATCCAGAAATCCTCTAGACATCTGTCCCTCATTATGGGACCATCTATTTTTTATGTCCGACATCCTCCGGACCTCTCTTCCTTATTATGGGACCATCTATTTTTATGTCTGGCATCCTCTAGACCTCTATCCCTCATTATGGGACCATCTATTATATATGTCTGGCATCCTCCGAACCTTTGTCCCTTGTTATAGTATTATCTATTTTTATGTCCGGCATCGTCCGGACCTCTGTCCCTCATTATGAGACCATCTAATTTTGTGTCTGGCATTATTCGGACATCTATCATTGACGGAGGCATCTTATTATATGTGGACTCCTCAGGATCTATCCCTTCGGATTTCTTTCGACTATTGATAAAACTATTTCCATCCGATATACTCTAGACCTCTATCACTAACAGAGGCATCCTTACTTATATGTGGCCTCCTCGGATCTCTGTCACTCTGACACACTCTAGACTAGAAAAAAGGTAACTCTAATCCGAAACTGAGATTCTTATTGCACTGTACAAACAAATCAATACAGCCGAGCTCTGGTATCCAGAAATTAAAAGAGCAACATTATGACTGCTCTAGTGAATGAGCTCCTAATGGGCCAGTGGGGAGCTCCTCATCCGACAATACAAAAGGAGGAATCACCGGGGTTGGAACATGTATCTCAGCTTGAAGGGGCGAATCTTCCAGCACTCCCACTATGTCAAGTGCCCGATTCCATGCCTTTTTGTAAGCTGTGCTAAAAACCCCTTAAAGTCGGTCCCATGAGCTTCGGGGCAAAGCTCGAACACTTGCCACCAATAGTCTTCTTCGACATCCTTGTATCCCTCTGTGTAGCCCTTGGCATCGGCATCAGCAGTCGCCTTCTGGAGTCTATAATCAGAACTTTCCTGCGACTGCCGGAGATTATCTTCGGCCTCCACAAGTCTCTTCTTTAGCCGATCGAGCTCTGTCGACGCCTTCTCGAGCTGTCGATGGAGTAAATCCTTCTGGGTTGTTGCAGATCCGAGATTGGCTTCTGCCTTCAAGGCTCAGCGCTCCCACTTATAGGCCCTCCGGAGTATGGCTTGGGTAGCTTTATACATCCTGAAGAAAGACTGACAAGCCTTCAGGAGACAAAATCACCATTAGTGAGTAAATAGTGATTCTCATTGAAAAAGAATC
Organism: Monotropa hypopitys; assembly: GCA_002855965.1. Classification (NCBI taxonomy): domain Eukaryota; kingdom Viridiplantae; phylum Streptophyta; class Magnoliopsida; order Ericales; family Ericaceae; genus Monotropa; species Monotropa hypopitys. The sequence continues at coordinate 3,175 of NMUG010009478.1, read as the reverse complement.
AATGATACCTTTATAAGGATTATTATGGCATGATCATACATATCTACCACCCCAGACAGAAGGGCCCCCATATCAGCCAGCAGCTATAGTTCTCGAAGGAGGGATGTGCAATGCTCGGATCGGCATTTATACTGTCTGATGCCAGAACAGGTGCCCCAGAGTACTTGAGGAAATTGGGAGCCTAAGGTTTAGATGAGTCCGGGGTATCCGGCGGGGGTGGTGCTCTCAGTATGGCGTTGTATCTAAATCCCTCTGGCATTTCTTCGAAATCAACAGCCTCCTCATTCACCTCAAGCAATTCTGGAGGAATATTTCCAACTAGAGTGCTCGCAGGAACATCCCAGGCCGCAATCACCATCGGGGCTGGTGGGCAGGTTGGGGCTTCTCTGCTAGGCTCTTCAGCATCCCTTCCCTGACCTCCGAAGACTCCCCCACAAAGTGATGTGAGATTCTGGGCTTCCTCCGGGCAAGTGCATGCCTGTGGGGGATCGCCACTGCCTTTCACTTCCCCGTAGTTTTTCGTGTCACGACTCGATTTTCAGTGGCCCTTTTAAAATTAAGTTGGTTGATTTTTGGAGGAACCAAATTAAATCTTTTTATGAGAATAAAAATGATAATGATATATAATAGTCTTTATAAATAAAACAAAACAAAATATAATTAATAATAAAAATAATTAAAATAAATACCAAAAACAAAACAAAAAAATAAGATAGCCCTAAATCTACTCCAGCCCCATCCTTGTAAGCCCCCCAACCCGTTTCCCTCCTCCTTTTTCCATATCGAAACCCTAGCTGATAAATCCCTCCCCCGTTTTCCTCCATAGTAACCGCCAAGAGAGAGTGAGAGAGAGCGGTGGCGAGGGAAGAGGAGGCTGGTGGCTGGTGGTCGGCGGCTGTGTTGTGCGTGAGAGGAGAAGAGAGAGAGGGTTACAGCTGGCGGCGGCGCATAGCAGTGGCACGATGGGAGGAGGAACGGTGGAGTTTGGTTTAGTGGTGGTAGTTCAGACGGCTGTGGTGGCTGTGCATGTGCGTTTTGCGTTGTGGCAGATCTGCCAGAGCTTTGACAGCAGTGGTGAGAGGTTTCTTCGCGCGACTGTTTAGTGCCTGCGCACGGTGGCGCAGTGGTGGTGACGAAGGTTTGGCACAGAGGTGGGGTGGATCTGTACACCTTCCTTGGCGGTGGTTGATGGCGCGGCTTCAACGAAGGATAGCGAGGGATGATAGAATGGCGACGCACGATGGTTAAGTCTTTGCCTACCGCGAGGTTTCGCATCAGTGGGTAAGCCTCTCGATCTCTCTCTTTACTGTACTAAATTGCTGATCGTCTGTTATTGACTGTTCGTTGGGTTTTGTAGGTGTCGGCCTAGGTGAACGACGATGAGTAGTGACGCGCGATGGTCAGGGCTTCGACAACTGCTAGTGGTCGCATCAACAGGTGTATCTCATCCCCTATTTAATTGTCACTGAGTCATAATCGGTGGTTTATGTCTGTGGGAGGTATAAGGATGGATAATCGGTGGTTTATGTCTGTGGGAGGTATAAGGATGAATAATCAATGGTTTATGTCTGTGGGAGGTATAAGGATGGACTACTGCCATTGTTGTTGCATTTTCCTACTTGGACGGCTCTTTGGATCTTGTAGGTTGCCACCCTGACGAAGGTGGGTGAAGCAACAAGAGCTTCGCAGCTATGGAAATGGATTGCGGTGATGCATTGGATGCTTCTTGGGTGGATTGCATGCTTCGACGACTCCAGTGGGTAAAATCTCTAACTCCTATTAAGTATGTGTATGTGTGTACATAGGTTATATGTATTGTGTTAGAATTGAGCGGTGATCTTGGGCTCGCTAGTTTTTGATATAATGCCCCTAGAGGTTTAAGCGTACAAATATTCGATAAAGTGCCCATGTTAGTCTTGGGTCATGTCTTGGAAGAGTTGACACAGTTGGACTATTATAGGACTCGTTTGGTTAGATTGTAGGTCGCGTTTAGTCCGTATAATTATCGTAAAATCCATAGGGTTTGGGGGAGCGCAAATACTTAGTATAATATCCTCGACAAGTGTTGTGGCAAAATGGGATTTGGGTGTCTAAGTCCCCTCCCTTCATGTTTTGGTAAACCTGGGCCTCCTATAGTCCCGTTGTGATGGAATGATTAGTTTGAGACAATTGGTCGAGGTTGACTTGTCGTGATGGTTGTTTCCCTTGGATATTCCAAGGTTGAGTTAGTGACTGAAGGAAATTATATACGTGATTCAATACCCCCAAATGAATATCAAATATGAGGATGTGTCCCACGAGAGCTACTTGCACCAAATCTAGAATCTATCACTTAAAGAGAAACGTGATCTAGTAAGTTGATGTGCATTGGTCATGTCACGAGTTATCACATTACTTAAACGATCGAATACATTGATGAAGTATATGCGATCTAGATGGAATAGTATGGTAACGGACTAGGTTGGCTAGGAAAATATGAAGCCTATGGTGTTAGCTTCGGCTAGGAAATAATAAGAAAACTGAATCGACTAGCTTTGGCTAAGAAACACTCGACGATGTGGTTAATGGCCTTGGTTAGGCATGGTAACAATGATGAAAGAAAATGAAAGGATAAATCAAGAATGGACTTATGAATGGATTCTTGGATTTATTCCTAATGAAATGGAAACACTTGACAACGTGGAATCATAAGAAGACGGTAACCCTCCCAATGATTTGGGAAGCGCCGGAATTACTATGCGGGAATGGACTTATGATGGGATTCCCTGGGTGGTCGCTCCACCCATGACATTGTGCACAATGGGGGTAACTTGGCCCTCCCAACGAATTGGGGAACGACAGACGGAAAGGATAGTGTGCCGACAAGCCACTATGATAGACCTAATCAATAATGAAATGATTCGCAAGTTCGACAAAGGAAAATGAAAGGATAAATCAAGAATGGACTTATGATGGGTGTGGTGACCTGTTCCTGCCGGAGGGTTCTCTCGGACTGTTGGGCCTTCGGACGCTGGGAGTCGGATGTGATCGGAGGCTGAAGTGGTCCCTGCAAACAAGTAAATGGGGGTTCTCCTGCTTGGCTCCTGCAGCACAAAGGTGAGTGCCCGCCGGTGGGGTTTTACCAACAAGGCCTCCGATGCTTAAGTTAGAACCGTTTGGAGAAGATATTAAGCAC
>NMUG010009477.1:0-11260 GCA_002855965.1 Monotropa hypopitys | reverse complement strand
CAATCCTGTCCATCTCCTTCCCCCGACTCTCTTGCCCTCACCTGAAAACCCTAGCTCCCCTTATCCACCGCACTCCTCTCCCTCTCCCTCTCTCCCGTCGCTCTCCCTCCTCCCTCTCCCTCTCTCCCGTCGCTCTCTCCTTCTCCCCCCTCCCTCGGTCGCTCACTCTCTCTCTCCCCCCGCTCTCTATCTCTCCACCCTCTCTTTCCCTCATGCACCCACCCACCCACAGTCGTGTGCTGCTTGGGCTGTGGTGGTGGGTTGGTGGCTTCGGGTGCTGGCTTCAGGCGGCGGTAGTGGTGGCAGTGCAAGCGTGGAGGTGGTGAGGTGCAGTTGCTGCGTACACCTTCCTTGGCGGCGACATTGGAGGCCGATTGGCGGCAAGTGATGGCGTGGCTTCAGCGAAGGATAGCAAGGGATGATAGAATGGTGATGCACGACGGTTAAGTCTCTGCCTACCGCGAGGCTTCGCATCAGTGGGTAAGCCTCTCGATCTCTCTTTACTGTACTAAATCGCTGATCGTTTGTTATTGACTGTTCGTTGGGTTTTGTAGGTGTCGGCCTAAGTGAACGACGATGAGTAGCGATGCGCGACGGTCAGGGCTTCGACAACCGCTAGTGGTCGCATCAACAGGTATATCTCGTCCCCTGTTTAATTGTCACTGAGTCTTAATTGGTGGTTTATGTCTATAGGAGGTATAAGGATAGATAATAAGTGGTTTATGTCTATGGGAGGTATAATGATGGATAATCGGTGGTTTATGTCTGTGGCAGGTATAAGGATGGATAATCGATGGTTTATGTCTGTGGGAGGTATAAGGATGGACTACTGCTATTGTTGTTGCATTTTCCTGCTTGGACGGCTCTTTGGACCTTGTAGGTTGCTACCCTGACGAAGGTTGGTGAAGCAAGGAGAGGTTCGCAGCCATGGAAATGGATTGCGTTGACACGATGGATGCTTCTTGGGCGTATTGCATGCTTCGATGACTCTGGTGGGTAAACTATTAACTCCTATCTTGTATGTCTGCATGTGTGTCTATAGTATTCTTATTCGTCGTCAATTTGCATCAATTTCATAATCCATGTCGCGTATCATATTTGAGTCCACGTACCGTAGTATTTGGGTCTATCATGCTTGAGGTGACTTGGATTGGGTTCGATGTTCGTCGTAGGATTGATTGTGACTTACTTGGGTGTCGTATAGTGATCGTTGAGTCGTTTAGAGGCCTTTGGAGTCGATGGCCGTTAAGTGTTCAATCAATGCTTGAATGAGCTTTGGTTTGTGTTGAAGAGCTTTGGGTTGCTTGGGTTGTCGTAGGACTCTTGCAGTTGTTTGGTTGGTCGCTAGAATCCCCTTTGAGTTAGCATTGATCCATAAATCATCCTTTGGTCTTGGTTGTTGCTGATGCCGATAGCATTGCAGAAGATTATCTGGAGACACGTGGGAGACGCTACACACGTGTTGTTGGTAAATCAGCCATAACTTTGGCTTTGTAACTCGGATTCGCGATCATAATATGGCATTGGAAAGCTAACGGACAGACGCACGATGCTGGAAAATGGCTACGCCATTTGCCAGACCAGAACGTCCCCCAAATTCTGTTTTCCGGTAGACTATTTTTGGCCCGTTTGTTTTGGGCATGTTTTCTACATTTGTTTACTTTTGGCCCAGCTTGTTGTGGCCCAGTAGGGTTTTATGCATCTTGTATTTAAGATCATTGTGTGGCTGAGTTTTTGGACTTTTGATTGATAATACAACTTTGTGCTTCCAGCATAGACTCTCTATTCGTTCGGTATTCTAGCAATCAACGACGATTGATGCCTCTTTTCTTGGTATTCTATTGAATCAACAAGTATTAGGGAAGAAATCCTGCCAGTAATCTACAGGTAGGGTTTGATTATCACTTTGTTCATCGTAGCCTGCATCAGTTGCTAATTGGGTAAGTGCGTGGATATTGATGGGTTATGCGTCATTGAGTTTCTTTGATTGTCGTATCACCACTTTCGGTTGGTTTGGGGGATATTCTTTACACTGTTGGGAGTTGTGAGTGATTACGGATTGTGGGATGTCCTTGAATGTGTCAAGGAGCTTTGATTGTTTGATGGAAACTTAACAACAAACGCAATGAACGCAATGAATGACAAATACGGAGATGGATCCTACGAGGATCACTCTTTGATAATCTTGAATCCTTCACTAAAATCCCACCTAATGAAATAACAATGAATATGTGAGGAGAGTGGATGTTGATCGATGTCGTAGGATGATACCATAGGGTCTTGGGAGGTATGGATTCCCCAACCCTTGTGATTTATGAAACTGATTTTGAAAACCTACGGCTTAGGAGGTTCTTGCCCTAATGCTCGGAATATTATGTTAATGGTATACATCCGGGTTTAGGAAGGAGTTTGCCATACCCGCATACGACCCCAAGTTTAGGAAGGAGTTTGCCCTACTCGGTTGTGATTTTTCGTGTGGGATTACTCGTGGGATCTCCTTGAGCCGCCAAGGGGATTATGTCGAGAATGAGTTCGACGTTGTCCTGCGTGACTCCCTTGTGTCGCTAAGGGGGAACATTCGGATATGGATCTCTGCGGTGTCCCATGACCCAGTCCTGGTATGTGGTGGGTAGGACCTAGTGCGACCTCCCAGTACGTGACTCACATAGTCGACAATGTGGGTAATGTCGGAATGGATGGCTTGAGCGCCCTTGTTTCATCAAGTGGAGGCAATTGTTGATAATAAATGAATAATAAAACGTCTACCTCTTTACCCAAATACGTTTCAAAGTTAAATAACACTTGAATTTATAACAGTGCTTGGATTGTTGGGGGCTTGGGAATGAGGTAGTGAGGTGATTGTGACATGGTAGCTTTTGGTGTCGTTTTACCGGTTGGGTGGTTATCTATCTTGCAGTACTGTAGCCTCGTTCTACTTTTGGGTTTGCACTTACCTATCACGAGTGAGAGTGTTGGTTTACCTTGAGGTCTTGCGATTGTTGCTGTACTTCTATGCCTTGGGTTCTCCCCTATCTCTACCCGTGTGAGGACACTTAGGCACACATTCGCGTGTGTACACTTGCTAGTAGTTATTGGTTTTTCTGTTGAGCTGTGGAATGCTCAGACCCTCTATCTTTTCTCTTTTTAGTTTGTTTGTAGGGTGCTGTTCGTTGGTAGATATTAGAGTCTTGCCAGATGTTGGATCCTTTTGGAGCTTGCAGTTTCGGTTCTTTCCTAGACTCCCTAGGTACGTTCTTGTACAGCCTTTTCAATTCTCAGTTGTAATAATTTTAGTAGATGTACCTTACCTCTCTTTTCTGTATCATTTGTGATGTAATGAATATTCTACTGATTGTGATTGATAACAATGATTAACTCCCTCCTTTTTATATATATTTCAAAAAAATGGTTGAAATGTTTTTATTAAAATTGAGGAGTGTTACACAAATAATGGCCAACACAGGAGTATGTCAGATATACTGTAATATAAAACAACAGTAAATCATAGTAAACAATCACACCACATATGCATTCACAGTCTGCATATGATATTTAGAGCCAACCTTATAAGGTACTCTGGCGCGTCCTCCCACACACATCCACATTTACACATATAATTCACACACTGAATTAAACTGCAGTGCAATGAAACATACTCACTGAGACTTATTGATTCTTTTGTCAATTGCCCCTACTTCTTTTGGGGATCGACTCTACTGGCCTCGTCACCTGTCCAAGCTAAAATCATTAATATGCGATTCCAAATAAAGCTTGAACAATCAAATAAATGCGTAAATAATTGAATTAAAATGTATTAGATACTCTACAGTACTCTATTTCATTTTATTATGTCCTTGCAATATTTATTTTATTTCATTTCCTTTTTATTTCCTTATTTTTTTTCTTTCTTTAATTTTTCACCTTCAGGACCTCCTCATCATTCTCCATTTCGATATACCCCTTTGCAAATCACCATCTCGATTCTTTTATTTCGATATGCTTTCTTTTGTCTATATTTCGAAATATGCAATTGTATAACAATATACCATTTAGGTTGGAACACACTCTAACATTCTAAAGCATTTCGATATGTGAATGCTTGATGTATTTCGAAATATGGATTAACATATTCTGAAATCCATATCTTCTTGAAGTAAAACTTTGGAACAAGGTTTGTACTATTCATGTTCTTCTACAATTCCAAACTCTCAACTATAGCATTAACCAAAGCAAAACAACATCAACATGGTATTCTTATGAGCATAACTCAACCTTTAACAAAGAAATACGCATTGAAAACCTCTCAAAAACATTCAATTCAAACATAAATATACAAACCCACTTTCAATGAAATATATACAGTATATGCAAAAATGATTCTCAAACTCAGAAATTAACTCGATAAAACATCATAGATGAAGAGACTGTTAATAACTTACTTGAATATTGAATCTACGAACATAAATTCAAAGAAATTCCACCTAAACCCACTTGAATTTAAATTTCTCTCTCTTCTCTTTTTTAAATCTCTCTTTCAAGAGTATTTTATGAGTTTACAATGTGTAATGAATGTGTTTCATACTTACTCTCTTCCACCGTTTCAATTAATTTTTGTCGATTCATAATCCATCGACTCATATTTAGTTTCCATCTGTATATTTTTTAATATTTCGAATGATTCAATTCATATATCAATATAGAATATCTTTGTTTTTGTGTTGATTTTACAGTGACTTCTTATATCAAATTCCATGTACTCCTATTTCGAAACATATCACTTTTTGGAGAGAATTCATGTTTGCACAACATGCTATTATATCGAAATATAGCCTAGGAAATCACCATGCATTTTGAAATACTCAAGGTTTAAAGAAGCAGTAAGTTGCTATTTCAATATGTTGAATACCAAATTCCCATAGCCCATTTCGAAATACAACTTCCCTAGCCCACTTTCCATTTCGAAATATAGCATAAATGATAGTGTACATAAGCCTTTGAATCCGAAATACACTTCTCTTATTCCTCACCTATTTCGATATATACCCATATTGGACCAAATGATGCTTCAACACTGAACCACTATTTCGATGTGCAGTCTACTCATAGAACTTATATTTCGAAATATATGATTCATCTTAGACCAGAAACTAGAAAAACATGCATTTATCATTCTTTTTTTGAAAAAAAATATTATTACCAATAAAAACAGCCAACAAGAACTCGGCACAAACAACCGAGACAGCAACCCACCAAAAGAAGCAAGCTAAAGTAGAAAAAACCTGCTGACAGCACCAACACACACCTAAAACGCTCAAAAGGAAAATAGTGCTAACCCAACTAAAAAAAACCCCAACACCACTGTCTCATTCTTACAAGTTATTATACATCCCAATCCTCAATATATGATCTAAAATTAATCATATATGCTCAATATTACTAATGACATGCAATTTCTCAATATAAAGAATGAAATTAATAAATTAAACTCACTTGAATAAATTTGCATACAAATTTTCTAAGCCGGGTGTTACACGTGTCGTGCCACTCAACTTCCATGCCAAACATGCTTCGTGTCGTGTCGTGACCCGATTACTTTATCGTGCCATACCGTGACATGACATACTGTGCTTGTAAGACCCGACATAGAAAATACGTCATTAAAATTGTAAAATGTTAATTTAATCATTTGATCATAAATTATAGTAAAATTGGTGGTGATAAATAATAGTTGGTAAAGAAGAAAATTTGGTGAGAAGAATAATTGTTGTAAAAAGTTAATTGAGTTGGAAAGAAAATATATAACTTAGAGAATTTTTTAGAAAACGTTTCTTACCTGTGCCTTTACTATAGGTGCAACCAGTAGCCCAAGAAAAGGCGTAACCGGTTGCGCACAGGGGATCAGAATTGGTTTGTCGATTAGATTATTCGGTGGATTTTGTCATTTACATTTTAATTCATTCTCGAGGTTTCCGATTGATCTCATTTCATATTTGTTTGTAAAATTGCTAAGAGAGAACAGAGAGAGGGGAACTGAGAGAAAGAGGAAGGAAAAAATAGGTCTCTTCATACAATTGATTCGTGGAGGTCTGTGAAGAAGTTTTTTGTAGAATTGAAGGTGGTGAACTTCAATATAGTGGTAAGAACATTGTATCTTTTTGCATTTTGATCTTAATTTAAGGGATTTTGTGGGTTCTTCCCGAATTTGTTTGATTTGATCAGGGTTCCTCACAAAATCGAGATTTATGGAGTTTTGGAAGTGGTTTTGTGAATTGATAGGTTTTGATTCAATTTAATGTGTATTGGTATGTTGTAAAACAGTTAGAAGATAGTTTCTGCATCAATTATAGACGGGTTTGTGATATAGAACCTCTGTTACGATTTTTGGGAGTAAAAAACGAAGATGAATAGTGGAATTGGATTTCTGAGATTTCTGTTCATGTAAGGCGCAACCGGTAGTGCACGGTTGCATTTGGGCAACCGGTTGCACATCCAGGAGGGGTAACTAGTTACGGTAACCCCAGTCAGAATTCTGAGATTTGTGTTTTTAATTCTAATTTTGTAACCAATGTTATAAATCAATGTTATTAAATGAAAATAATAACCAAGAGGTGTGTATGGATTAAAAATAGATTATTTATGCATTCAATTCAGTTAATTACACATTTATATTTATTGTTCAAGCTTTATTATATCGGATATTGATGATTTTTGGCTTGAACAAGTAAAAGACTAGTTGGGATTTAGCCCACTAGAGTTAGTTGCAGAGCTATCGGCTGTAGTAACGGTTTATATAACCACTGTGAGTATGTTGGATAATGCATTTAATTATGCTTTTACATATTTTACATGTAAATGTGGTGTGTGAGATGGGGAAAGACGGCGGACGCTCCAAGAGCATGTCGTGCTTTGTTTGTCATCGAAGGATCAATCCGATGACTGTTTTGTATTTCTGTTGTTTACAGTACTTTATGTTTTTTTATAGTTGATTGTGTTTCTTACATATTCTTGTGTTGGCCTTTTTGGTAAACACAGGTGTTGCTAGAGTTGTTGAGGTGTCCTTTGTCCACTACTGGTTCAGGAGTAGAGTCTGTCTTTGAGGACATAGATAGATCACACGTGACTAGATCGTACATCTTTTCCAATGTACGTAGATCAGGGCTTGTAGTTGTAGTTATTTTTCTTTTATTTTATTTAAAGCATGTTATAATTTAGTTCATTTCCAGTTGTCTATTTATTTCCTCTATAGTAGTTTATTTCTATTTAATAAACTGTTAGTGTAGATTTCTTTCCTATTTAGAAATTTGACTGTTGAACACGATTGGATTAGGTGCGTTGGATTAGATCACATTTGAATTTAGTGATTAGTGTTGTTGATCGTGCTCAAATGCCATGAGACCGCCTATTTACATCCCTCTTAGGTCGAATATTCGGGACGAGCGTGACAGATTGGTATCAGAGCTAGAGTTATATCTAGTCTCTTGACATGGGTTGGTGTTGTAGAACCATGTAGTGGACATGTGAGTGGTGTGTAGGTCGAGTTAGGGAATATGTACTATAATTTCCCTAACTATTGTGATATAAGAACTGTTTTCCACGTGGCCTACAATGTTTCTGCAGGGAATTTGTGATAATGAGAAAATTCGAGCGAATCTCCATAATTTTCTGCATATGTATCCATTCAAATGCAGTGAAGCTGGAATTGGTATATTCTGGATAGATAGTTCTGAAATGAAGAATCTGGGAATCAGTGATGATAGTTGGTAATTGGGAAATTATACTTCTCAAGTTCTGAAGACAGAAGGGACAGAGTTTGGAAGCTGGAACAGTAGTTGGCAAAAATGACAAGAATCTGGGGATTGTCTGACGAATATTCAGAGAGATGGTAACAGAGTTTTGTTGCAGATTAGTTATACATATATGGAAATAATCTCAGAACTATGGAGTGAATGATATTTAGGAAATCGTGATGTTAGTGATCAGTTAGAAGAAAGTGGATGATAGCTAGAGACTGGGATGAGACAGAGGCAGTCAATTTGTGTTCGAGGAACTGAGATATCTTTAGATCTTATATCAGGTATTTCTGAAGTTCAGAACATTATTGAATTCTGATGTTATTTTGCTACGGTATTCTTATATAAGGCTGGGTTGAGGCATACGTGGTTGCATCTATATTCTATATATTCTCATATGCGAAGAATGCATATATCTTTGGGTAATATTCTAGTGGATCAACGCCAGTGAGAGATGGTGACAAAGGCTAGAAGTTGTTTGATTTAAAGTCTAAGATTGGAGCCCGGGGACATGGTTAGAGTTGATTTTGTATGGGGGAAATTTCTTATGTCTACATTAAATCTATATAGAGGAACACATGTGATATCTATATATCAGTTTGTAGACTGTGATAGGTGAAAGGCATTTGGGAAATTTTGGGAGAGTGAGATTGGAATGATTTAAATTGGGTTCTGTTTTCTGCGGTAGCTGATACTAAGATTAATGAAGACCCTATGAAAGATATTGTGAGACGTTAGAGATTAGACAATTATTTAGATTATCTATGAATTTCTGGATTCGGATGAATGCAAACAAAGATATATTCAGAGATTTTTCTTATTACATTGTCTATTTCTTCTATGATTCAAGAAGAAGCAAGATTGTGGGAACGGATGAGTTTTGGGATTCTAAAGCCGAGTTGGTATCTGTTCTTATTCTGATTGTATCCGAGGATTTTAAGAACTTCATTGAGAATTTATTATATTCTGGCTGAATTTGAGAGTTCGGATGATCTTGTTATTTACGGTATTATGTCAGTACGAGGTTTGAAGAGGGCTTCTAAGCAGTGTAATAGAATGGTTGTGGATATCTGGATAGAGAAGCCATATAGTTTGGGTTATTAAATCCATGATTTTGGGTTAGCAGTTGTCATTTCTAATTCGAGATTTGGGGTCATCAGTTATATCTGGAAGATGCTAGGTTATCTTTCTGAAGAGTCAGCAACTGAATGACCTGTTAGTACTAGGATATATATTTAAGCTGGAATATTTTAATTTGAAATGATAGGAAGAGATTATATCTTATTCTATTCTATGATATACTGGAAAGATTATTGGATAGTCTATCATTATATTCTGAGTTTGAGCAGGCAGATTTTCTATATTTGAGAAGAAGATTTCTTATCCATGGGTATTCAGATATTCTATTGTTATCGCAATGGGATTCTGGAATTCTTTATTTGCATGAATATGTACAATATTATTATATTGATTTTATTTGACAAGAGCAACAGTCTGAGGGATTTATTTTATTCTGGTAAAGATGATCCGAGGATTTAGAGTTGAGAAGAAGGTAGTTTTATCTACTGTTTTCTGATATTTGACTATTCTATATCGAATCTCAGTATTATGAGTCATGATTCAGTGGGATGTTTACAGCAGTGAGTGAATATTTTGGGGTCATTATTTGAAATTCAGAAATGGTATATCAGTGGTTATCAGAATTAGGGATTTCTGTTATTTTATCAACGGAATTCTGTGTTATGCGGGGTGGATAAAGATAGAGATTTTCTATTCTCTAGTGGATTATTATATCAGTTTGAATGATCCTGATGCAATATATTTTTTTATATGGTATTGTATGCCAGGGTTGTTGGATATTTATTTATTGAGAAGATATTTGTAAAATTCTAATGCTGGGTTTCTGAGTTTGGCACAGTGATTAGTAACATTGTTTAGGAAATCTAGGATTGAATGGAAAGGGTTGAAATGAAATTTGGAAATCAGTTTGGAAAATAGGATTGTCATCAGATGCAAGGAATCAAGAGTTGATTCAGATGTCAGTCGGGGCATGGATGATCAATTTTGGAAAAGTAAAAATAGTTCAGAAACAGTGGGATTTGGATGAGAAATGTGGTCGTGAAGAGGACAGTATGACAGAGTGGGATCCAGTAGCTGGGAGGTTCCGCGGGTCCATGTATTTTAAATTTCGGAGACGAAATTTTCTAAGTGGGGGAGAATTGTAAGACCCAACTTAGAAAATACGTCATTAAAATTGTTAAATATTAATTTAATCATTTGATCATGATTTATAGTAAAATTGGTGGTGATAAATAATAGTTGGTAAACAAGAAAATTTGGTGAGAAAAATAATTGTTGTAAAAAGTTAATTGAGTTGAAAAAAAAATATATAACTTAGAGAATTTTTGAGAAAATGTTTCTTACCTGTGCCTTTACTATAGGCGCAACCAGTAGCCCAAGAAAAGGCATAACTGGTTGCGCATAGGGGATCAGAATTGGTTTGTCGATTAGCTTATTCGGTGGATTTTGTCATATACGTTTTAATTCATTCTCGAGGTTGCCAATTGATCTCATTTCATATTTTCTGTAAAATTGCCAAGAGAGAACAGAGATAGGGGAATAGAGAGAAAGAGAAAAGAAAATAATAGGTTTCTTCAAACAATTGATTCGTGGAGGTCTGTGTGGTGGCCGAACCTATGCCCCAGGGAACGGAGCTCGGTAGCGGAGCACCGAATGCCCCGTGGGCCCTATGGGACCTTCGGCCCTCCCAAGCGTTGGTAAAATGGGCCTCCGGTAAGAAGAAGTCTAGCAAAACTACCCCACCCCACAGAGGGTACCGAAATATCCCATATCACCGGTCGCCAACCTCCGGACACCATGCCGGTCGGACGAGCGCCGTAATCACCCTTGTGGCAGGGGACCCGCTCCCGGACCGACCGGTCCTTTACCGGAGGCCTGACTCCCGTCGGCGCATAAGCACTGGATATCTCGGGTGTCCGCTAGCGGGCCCTCGTCCGTACAGCCGACCCGGCCCGCTAGTCTTCCCGGCCCATCGGGGAACCCATGGCACGCGGCCCATGAGCCATCCTTGAGCCCCAAGCCAGCAAACCCCTATAAATACCCCCAGAGGGTACTGTTCACGGGATCTGCTCTCCGACAGTTACCCTCCGGCCTCACTGCACTTGCTTTGGTCTTTCCTTCCCAAGAAGATTCTAACTTAAGCATCGGAGGCCCCGTTAGTAAAAACCGACCGGCGGGCACTAACCCTTTTTGTCACGACCCATTCCAGAATATAATAAAAATATTATATCTGGCAACGGATAATGACTACAAAGCATCACAACTGAAAAACCCAAGTGATAAAAATCACTTTAACTCACAATTCTACTGTAAAGTAAAACACCAACGCAGCGGAAATATAATATAAAAACTCCAACAAGTAGTCTGTAACAGAAACTCTACTAACCAGA
>NMUG010009476.1:0-11263 GCA_002855965.1 Monotropa hypopitys | reverse complement strand
TTTCTCCCAGAATGAGTTACTTTCTCTCGGTTGAACTGCAGTTTCTTCCGAAAGACTTCACTGCATGCCGGTTGAGCTTGTAAGCCTTTTTATTCATCTTACGTTATTGAGTCGATGTTCATAGAACATCCTCAATTTCTTGGAATTGATGCAGACAACCTGAAATTACCTAAAACTAGAACAAGCATAATTATATCCAATATTTACAAGTTATGTACACAAAATAGATCAAAAGAGAGTTTTGATTAGCCTAAAGAACTACAAAATCGTAGGCTAATCACTCAAGCCCAAAAACCTTTAATCTTGGATAGAAAGTTAGAGAGAAGTAGGAGAGAGAGAAGAGAAACGTGAGAGGAGAGAGAGAGAGAGTGAGAGAGAGACTGTATGGCTGGGGTGTTATGTTTAGAGTGATTTTTGTGAGGGTTGAGTAGAAGAATGGTATATATACAACCCTAAAAAGCTTCTCGAAAATGCCCTTACTGAGCTGCATATCGATATACACAGGGTGTATATCGATATGCAACAGGTTCAGATTTGCCTAGAGAACTTCACATTTTGATACACCCTATAGTGGTATATCGAAATGCAGCATGAAGAAATCAAACCAGTAGGGTTTGCATATTGATATACCCCCAAGGGTATATTGAAATGTTGTACAAGGAGAAAGGATCAGAGGGCTTTCTATATCGATATGCACCTATTGTGCATCTCAAAATGTACCCATTTCGATATAGAATGCTGAAGATCACATTTTGATATACACCCAGTGTATATTGAAATATCCAAAGAAGGAAAGAAGACAAGGACTTACGGGAGGAAATTAACAAAGGGCATTTCAATGTGCACCCTATTGCATATCGAAATGCAAGGTGACCAAGCCGATCCCCAGCCTTGCATATCGGAATGCAAGAGGGGTAGGCCTTTATATATATATCGAAATATAGAATGGTTTGGGAGGATTTAATCACTAGAAATGTGATTGTCGAACACTCGTGGCAATCACCCGAACATCCACAAATACATCGGATTTCCTTATCGAGTACACCAAACTCCTCTTGACTCAACAATCACCTCGGGAAGGCTCGAGAATCCATAAAATCAAATGATAATTGATTTTCAATAGGAATATTAATTCAAAAGAATAAATAAGAAATTTTTTCGAATGAATTTGAAGGGAGTTTAAATAAATAAATATTCCTAAGAATAATTAAAGTAATGGGAAATTATATTAATAATTTCTGAATCGTTACAATCCATCCTTCTTGAAGGAATTTCGCTCTCGAAATTGACAAGATCAGATACATAAAGATACAATAAGAGGGGTAAAAGAATACACTAGGAATTGAACAAGTCCGTATATTGCTCCCGGATTTCACTTTCTCATTCACAAATCGCCTCCTCAATATTGTGATTCTTCCAAAGGACTTTGACGAGAGGAATGGTCTTTCCACACAAGACTATTTCCTTTGAATCCAAAACACGAACGGGACGTTCCTCGTAAAAAAACATCAGCCTCCAACGCAATAGACAATCAATCCAAGATATGAGAAGTATCGGGATAGTACTTACGGAGTATCAAAATATGGAATACATCATGAACGTTTGAGATTTAATACAGTAAGGCCAAACGATATACCACTTCCCCTATCCGTTCAATAACGTCAAAGGGTCCAATAAAGCCAGGAGCTAACTTACCCCTCTTACCAAAATGAGTGGTTCCACGACGTGGTGACACCTTCAAGAAAACATGATCACCAACCTCAAAAGACAAGTGACGATGACGATTATCCACATAACTTTTATTACAGTTTTGGGAGATCAACAAATGCTGGGAGATCAACTTGATTTTACCGGTGGTTTGATTAATGACTTCAATACCCATCTCAAACACGTCCCCAATATCATACCAACAAATGGGTGACCGACATGGTCTCCCATACAATGCTTCGAAAGATTCCATTCCAATACTTCATTGATAGCTATTGTTATAAGCAAATTTGACAAGGGGCAAGTGGTCACTCCAATTGCCCTCATAGTCCAATATGCAAGTACATAGTATATCCTCCAAGGTTTAGATGATGCGTTCCGACAATCCATCGGTTTGAGGATGAAAAGCCGTACTAAAATGAAGTTCAGTGCCAAAAGATTTTTGCAAGCTTCTCTAAAAACAAGAAGTGAAATGAGGGTCATGATCAAATACAATAGATAACGGTCTCCCATGAAGATGAATGATTTCACGAATATACAACCATCTCAAAGAATCCACGGACTGAGAAACCTGAATAGGTGGCCGACTTAGTGAATCTATCAATGACGAGCTAAATAGCATCCTTATGATATGCTTGTCGCGAGCGCGTCAAAGATAATAATTTCAATGAATTAACACTACAATATAGTAGCGGTAAGTCAAGGAGCGATCCAAGGAAAATGAAGGATTTCAATCTAGTGAATTTCTATTTTTCAACTTAAGTTCTGAAAAGGATTTGAGGTTTGATTTTGTGAATTTAATAAGAGATAAATTGAAACGCAACTAAATTAAGTTCTTTGATAAAAAGGTATCCGGGGCTTTCGCATAACTTTTTCACCATACGTTCTAGAATTCCATGAAATCAAGGTCTTGGTTGGAACATCTTACATCCACTATATTGCAACTCTAGTGTTGTAAGAGAAAGATAACTACTTTCGTCAAATAGCATAAACTATCACCGCTAGCACGGCCTGTCTCAATAGTACAACCCGTCTCAATGGCACGGATCGTCTAAGGGCACGACCCATCTACGGTGTATAACTCATCTTACCCGAACTAGGTAGATCTATGAGATACATATTGTATGAATAGCAATTGAAGTTCAAATCAACAATCACACTAAGTAAATCCATTGAAAACATCCATAACATGATGGAGCAAGTCTCAAACATACAATAGTTCCAATGCAAAGACAAAATATAAATCCTAGAATAATGGATCCAAGGTTACATCGATTACCCGGGGTTGAGAGGCTTAGCCGTCCATGGCGAAATCGATAGGCATCAAAGAGAAAGAGGGATTAGTGGAAGAATCCATGTAAAAGTTGTCACCTATTGCAAGAGCCTCCAAGATCTCCCTAAGTAGGGTTGTAGCCTCCAACAAGAGTTTTAAATGATCAAAGATAACCTAATCCTCTCTAAAGCACTCTATTTATACTTAGAATACATAAGAATTCCCTAATTGCCCTTAATGAATGGTGAAATCGTCCAAATCTGGGCTTAAACGCATCATAATCCCGCTCAGCAACTTTTTGTTCTGCGTAACAGCGCTACCGGTTGTGCCCAGAATAGACGTAACCGGTTGTGCTTAAGCTTTTCCTGGCTTTCTTTCCGCAGAGCGCTACCGGTTACGGTTGGGGGCGTAACCTGTTATGCTAGTTGCGGTAGTTTGTATCATTTTTGTCCTCTACACGCCTGCAGACTCAGCGCTACCGGTTGCGCCCAGATATCTTGCATGGTTAAGATATATAAATAGGTACGTTACCGTACCTATCACCTTACCATCATGCAATCTAGGCAAACCAGAAACGAAGTCCATAGTGACATGTTCCCACTTCCACTTCGGAATGGGAAAAGGTTGAAGAGTACCCACCGGACACTGATGTTTAGCCTTAACTTATTGGCAAACAAGACATCACCTAACAAAATTGGCAACATCATTCTTTATTCTGGACCACCAAAATTATCGTCGCAAGTCATGGTACATCTTGTTCCTTCTTGGATGGACTACAAAAGGGGGATGATAAAATTCATAAAGAATTTCTTGTCGGCATGGCAAAAAAACAAACAACTTGCCTTGATAACGAATGCTCAAGTCTTCAAATACTACCTACTCTCGAGGCACCTCACCCTCAAGATACTTAGAATGCATGATCATCGTTTCTTCATCACTAACTTGCGCTTCCATAACTTTCTGAGATAACGAGCAATGGACCGTCATGTTGCACAAGGTGACATTTTCTCCAACTTCCTCGGCATGATGCACAAACTCTCTCAAGTCTTATACGCACTTCCAGTCACGGATGGCTAAGCTAGACAAGTGACAAGACCGTCGTCTCAATGCATCGGCACCTATGTTAGCCTTACCCGGATGATAGTGCAACTCGAAGTCATAATCCTCAAGATGTTCCATCCATCAACGTTGATGCATATTAAGTTCTTTTTGCGTGAACAAGTACTTGAGGCTTTTGTGGTCAGAGAAAACCTCGAATTTATCACCATAGAGATAATTCCTCCAACTGTTCAACTCAAAAATTACCGCGACAAGCTCCAAATCATGCGTCGGATAGTTCTTCTCATGGATTTTTAACTGACGAGACCCATAAGCTACGACTTTCCCTGTTTGCATCAACACACAATCCAACCCATCATGTGAATCATTGCAATAAATGGTGTATCCAATGCCTATCTCTGAAACGATAAGAATAGGAGATGATGTTAATTGTCTCTATAACTCCTCAAAAGCAGTTTCACTTGCCTCACCCCAAACAAAATGGATGTCCTTGTATGTAAGACGAGTCATAGGAGCCGCAAGACGTGAAAAGTCGAGGACAAAATGCCGATAATAACCCACAAGACTGAGAAAACTATGAACTTCGAATACATTAGACGGTCTAGGCCAAGAAAGAATGGCCTCAATCTCAACTGGATCAATAGAAACCCTATCTTAAGACACCACATATCCCAAGAACTTCACTTTAGAAATCCAAAACTTACACTTATTGAGTTTGGCATAAAGCTAATTCTCGCACAGAAGATCAAGAACAATACGAAGATGAGCATGATGCTCTTACACTGAAGTAGAATAGATAAGGATGTCATCCACAAACACCATCACAAACTGGTCGAGGAATGGTCGGAAGATATAGGTCATAAGATCCATGAAATTAACTGGAGCATTGGTTAGCCCAAACGGCATAACCACAAACTCAAATTGGCCATATCACGTGTGAAAAGTAGTTTTGGAGATATCTTCGTCCTGAATGCAGAACTGATGATAACCGGACCGCAAGTCTATTTTCGAGAAGAAAATAGAACCTTGTAGTTGATCGAAGAGATCGTAGATCATGGGCATAGGATAACAGTTTTTGATAGTGACTCGGTTTAGTTTGCAATAGTCAATACAAAGTCAGAGCGATTCATCTTTCTTCTTAGCAAAGATATCAGGCGCTCCGCAAGGACAAGAACTCAAACGGATGAAACCCAACTCAAATAATTCTATAATCTGGGACTTCAATTCCCTCAATTCGGCAGGAGCAAATCAGTATGGTGGAATAGAAATAGGAGTAAATTCAGGAATAAGATCGATAGAGAACTCCACTTCCCTTTCGGGAGGTAGACTAGGTAACTCCTCTAGAAATATATCAGGGAAGTAACATACAACGGCCGGCAGCTCTTGGCGTTCGGAGACATCATCATCCAAGGCCAATCTAGCAAGCATACAATAAATGGAGCGATGCTCCTTTGGATCATAAAAGACTAATTCGATGGGATCCTGACGATCCCCAATAAAATAGAAGAAGTCTCCCTTTAGAGCTTGAATAAGAACCCGATGATGGAAATAGTCGATATTGGCATGATGAGTGGATAGCCAATCTATGCCCAAGATAATATCAAATCCAGACATATTCAACACTATAAGGTCGAAGGATAAATGTCGATCGGCGATTGTCATCTCACAATGATGACAAAAATAATTTAAATGAATGCGACCTCCAATAGGCGATTCTACTAATATGGGAGGGTCAAAGACCTCTAACTCTAATCCCAAAGAATATGCAAACAATAATGCCAAAAAAGAATACGATGCACCAGAATCAATAAAATATATGCCCAAGAGTTATAGACAAGGATATTACCATGCACAATAGATGCCTCTGGCTGCTGAACAAAAGGCTGAGGAACAACATATGGAATAGCATAAACTCGACCCTGAGTTATCTGGCCATGCCCTGCACCACTATGATGGCCTAACGACTACCCTGGCCCTAAAGGACTCTTTCTGTCAGATCAAGAGATTTGGCTAGAGGAAACAGAAGCTATCTGAAACTGTTGTTGCTGCTGGAATGGCTGAACATGGCGAGGTTGCTGGACAAACCCTACCTCACTATGATCGATGCCCTTGGAAGGACAAAATCTGGAGATGTGATCGGGTTGGACACACTCATAGCAAGTGACCTGTAGGCATTCACTGCGGAGGTGTCCATACTGATTACATTTATGGCATACAATCTGGGCTTGGAAAAAACATCGGGCTAACCAGATTTAACATGTTGCTTCTGCCCCTTAGAAAAACGTGATTGCTCACGTTGTCTCTTTTCCCCGAAAATACCAAAAGAACCACTACAGCCGGAAGACTGGCCTCTAGGTTCCCAAATCTTGACTTTTTAAGAAGGTTCTTTCTTTGATTGAATGAGCTTGGCACACTCTACCATGTCGGCGAAGACCCGAATGCGGTATCCAATAATAAGACATTGGATAGAGGTATGGAGACCTCGCTCAAACCATTTGCACTTCTTCACTTTTGAACTAACCCAATCCTGGGCAAACCGAAACAAAGACTGGAACTTGATAGCATACTGAGTCACTGACATGGTTCCCTGCTTGAGCCTCTCAAACTGCTCGCGGAGACAATTACGGAAAGATTCTAGAAAGTACTAACTTTCAAAGATGGCTTCAAAATCCGTCCAAGACATGGATCCAAGAGGATATATAATAGCCAGAGGGTTTGCACCGGCAAGGACCCAAAGAGTATCCCTTCTCGCTTCTACAATCGAAGTCCATCAAGGATTTGCTTCCCCAACAAGTTGGTACGAAGTGAGTGAGAGGCGAACCTTATTTTCAAAAATTTCAAGGATTTCGAAGACCTTTCGGATCTCCGTCATCCAATGATCTGTCTCAATTGGGTCGCCTTCACCGTTGAACTTTGGCAGATCCATATGACGGAACTCCCGAAGAGATTCAGAAATACGACTGGGAGCGGTCTCTCTAGACACAATGACTCCTCGGTTGGCCTCAACCATAACTGTAGCGATCTCTCGAATAAATTGACTAGTATTTGCCATACCTCCAGGGATAACCCCTTCAGGTTGGGCAATGCCTGGAAGATCCCTAGGCATGCCATTAACTTCTTCACTAACCACATTGGGAATTGGTACTCCACGATGTCCACGACCATCATGATTAGATATGATTCTACAAGATAGAAAGAATGAAGATCATATTAATAAGGATGTCTAGATGACCGAGAATAAGTCATCAAAGACAACCACTAGACCAGGTTGGGCAATGCCTAGAAGATCCCTTGGCAGGCCATTAACTTCTTAACTAACTGCATCAGGAATTGGGACTCCACGATGTCCACGACCATGACGGTTAGACATGATTCTACAAGATAGAAAGAATGAATATCATATTAATAAGGAGGTCTATATTACCAAGAATAAGTCACCAAAGACAGCCACTAGACTAGGTTGGAACACCGATCAAGACTTGGGATAGATACCAACAACTAGGAAGTCTAGGAAAAACAACTCAACCACCACTAACAAGGGTCAAACACCCTAGACAACCAATGATAGGAAAGGCCTCTAAGAATAGGCCTTTATAAATTATTTGTTTTAAATTTAAATGAAATACTAGAATAAAAAACCCACATCACAACATGCATAACCATATCACATGTCCAATCATAAGCAAGAAGATAAATGAGTTTAGTAATAGTTATTACAGACCCGGGTACCAAATGTAAATAAGTAAAGTGCAGAAAGATAGATAAGCGGTGCATTACAAATTGAAAATCTCCAAAGCTCCTCCAAAGTCTTGGAACTCCACTTCGAAGCTAAGCCAAGTGATCCTTTCCTAAAAATAGAGGGTTAGGTATATGCCTAGTAGAGGAAATCTAAACATATGATATATGAAATAGTTGTGTGTGTGTGGGAGTGTATAGAAAGTATGAATGCGATGCATGCAAGAGAGTCCAATAAGTTTCCAATTGAAGTAGTCAAGTGTAAGTGAGTTGTCCAAATTTTGCTTCCAATGACTCAATTGATTTCCAAATACTTGCTAAACATCAAGTAACCATGTCAAAACTACACCTATCAAAATAAGGGTTTTTTCAAATTATTTTCCAATTCCTTATCGATATAAGGTTAATCATGTATAATTAATAGTTTAGGTTATTAATTCCGCATTAAAAGCTCGTCAACTATCTAACTGTATAATGCCTCGTACTACCCGACTCGACAGGAAGGTCCAATCAAACCACCATTGTGCAATGTCATGAATGCATAGCATTCAGGGATCAAAATCCTGGGGATCAAAATCCCATAAATAGAGCCAACTCAAGGATCGATATCCATATTAAACCACTATTTGATTTAAACTTCCAATTTCTCAAAATTCCCCATTTTAGGCCAATGGACAAGTTCCAATAATTTTCAAGGTATCAATATACCAACATTCAATTCAATGCCCCAATTTAATATTTCCAATGCCAAATTCCGTTTCCCCCAAATTTGATGAACAAAATCGAAGTAGGGTTTTTCTTGAAAATTAGGGGTTTTCGATTCTAGTTTCGGAAACATGAAATTGAAGTCATGAGAATGTTATATATAAGGCCAATTGAATCCTAGACCCATTACACGAACACATGAAACCCTAGGACACATCCTAGACATGCATACACGAAATTTTGCATAAAAAGAGTTAGAGGGAGAAGCCCTACAACATATATACACAAGTTTAGATGTACTCTACCTCTTAGAAGCAAGACCCAAAACTCTAGGAGAGAGTTCCTTACATAACCCACAAAGCTATGCATGTCTATGCATAGAGGGAGGTGAGGTGAACAAGGTCTGTGAAGGGCTCAAGCCCAAAAACCTTTAATCTTGGAGAGAAAGTTAGAGAGAAGTGGGAGAGAGAGGATAAAAATGTGAGGGGAGAGAGAGAGAGAGAGAGAGAGAGACTGTGCGGCTGGGGTGTTATGTTTAGAGTGATTTTTGTGTAGGGTTGAGTAGAATAATGATATATACAACCCTAAAAAGCTTCTCAAAAATGCCCTTACTGAGTTGCATATCGATATACACAGGGTGTATATCGATATGCAACAGGTTTAGATTTTCCGAGAGAACTTCACATTTCGATATACCCTATCAAAATGTAGCATGAAGAAATCAAACCAGTAGGGTTTGCATATCGATATAGCCCCAAGGGTATATAAAAATTCTACACAAGGAGAAAGGATCAGAGGGCTTTCTATATCGATATGCACCTATTGTGCATATCAAAGTGTACGCATTTCAATATAGAATGCTGAAGATCACATTTCGATATACACCCAGTGTATATCGAAATATCCAATGAAGGAAAGAATACAGAGACTTACGGGAGGAAATTAACAAAGGGGCATTTCGATGTGCACCCTATTGCATATCGAAATGCAAGGTGCCCAGGCCGATATCCAGCCTTGCATATCGAAATGCAAGAGGGGTAGCACTTTATATATATCGAAATATAGAATGAGTTTGGGAGGATTTAATCACTAGAAATGGGATTGTCGAACACTCGTGGTAATCACCTGAACATCCATAAATACATCGAATTTCCTTATCGAGCACACCAAACTCCTCGTGACTCAACAATCACCTCGGGAAGGCTCGGGAATCCATGAAATCAAATGATAATTTATTTTCAATATGAATATTAATTCAAAAGAATAATTAAGAAATTTCCTCAAATGAATTTGAAGGTAATTTAAATAAATAAATATTCCCAAGAATAATTAAAATAATGGGAAATTATATTAATAATTTCTGAATCATTACATTTCATGCATAAGCCATGAACACATAAGCCTATAATATTGGGACATCAATCATATAGGTCAAGGAAGAGGCAAATATAATTCTATAATTAATCACATTAAAGACATATAGGGACATCATCAAAACACGTGTACCAACACACACTCTATCAAATATGAATATGATGATAACTGTTTCGTAAATCAATCTTGGAGAACCAATATGATCTATCCAACATATCAAGTATATCATCCAAACGTGTAATAGGAAATCTGTACTTGATGGTGGTTTTGTTGATGGCGTGACTGTCCACACATATGAGCCAACTCACATCCTTCTTAGGAGTCAATAAAGCCGGAATGCCACAATCACTTAAACTCTCCTGAATATGTCCTTTCTATAACAACTTTTAAACCTTCTCCCGTAAGAATAGTGTGGGCCCCACATATTTTCCATACACATTTTTTATATATTTTTCATACACATTTTTATATACATTCTTTACACATTTTCATACACATTTTTATACACATTCTCTAAAAATCTATTATACAAAACACCTTGGTGTAGGCCCCACACATTTTTCATAAAGATTTTCTCTACACATTTTTCATACGCATTTTAGTTTACATTTTTAGCCATTGGATCAGTTTAAAAAAATAGAGGACTGTGATCGAATTGCACATGGATTGTCTCCATACAGTTTTGAGACATTTTAACCATTTAATTATTTTCTTAATAAAATAATTAAATAGTTCCATGTTAAATTTAATAAATAAATTTAAATTCAGTGTTAATTTTATTTGTTCAATTACATGTTCATTTTATTTTAAAAATTTATTCAATGTTTTGTTAACTAAAAGAATTATATATTTTATTTTTTGGTAAGAGTAGGTACTTTCAAAGTGCCGAAGGCATGAATCAGTGCTGAAGGCACTACTAACACCAAAAGTTTCATAGGTTTCTTAGATATTGTGTTGCGCTTTCTATTTTGTCGTCACATGCCATTGACACAGACTATACCAAAAATATGGATTGAGTTTCGTCATTCATCATAAGTGCCGAAGGCACGAATTAGTGCCGAAGATACTACTAATACTCGAAGTTTCATTGTACCCTTGGGTATTATATTGCGCTTTCTATTCTATCGCCTTGTGCCATCGGCACGAGCTATACCGAAAACATGGATCGAGTGTTGTCACTCATTATGAGTGCCGAAGGCATGAATTATTTTGAAGACACTATTAACAATCGAAGTTTCATCGTACCCTTAGGTTTTTTATTGTGCTTTCTATTCTATCGCCCGTGCCATCAGCACAGACTATCACTAGTATCTTATATAATACATTATATAAGCATTATTATTTATATTTATTTAGTTTTTTATTTGTTATTTAGTATACAAATTAGTTTTAAAATGCTTTTATTCATTA